>LLKJ01003575.1:0-21725 GCA_002242865.1 Clarireedia sp. CPB17
GGTTTTAGGGTGGGAGTGGGTACAAGGGATACAGTTACAGTGGATGGGGAAGGGATAAGTGTTGGAGTGGGAGTGGGAAATGATGACGATAATGCGGATTTGGATAGTATGCTTGTTGATCAAGACGACGAAGAAGAGGAGGAGGACCAGAGGGGGGAAGATGATCAGAATGATGATGGGGAAGGCGATGCGAGTGGAAAGGTCAGCACGATGGCTACGGCGAAGGCTGCGCATGAGTTGATCGCCAGGGTGGCAGCAGAGGTAGGGACAGGAATGAAGAGAGATGGTATGGGCGAGGAGGTAGAAGACCCGCCGCATCTCTAACCCCACTTTCTTGCCTCTCTAACCATCCACATTATTTTCCTTTTTCACCTCGCTTGATAGCATGCTAGAAAAAATGGCAAAACCGTGGCAAAACCGTGGCAAAATTTAGCTTAATGCCTATAGGCATGAAAAAGTAGATATGCAACAAATCTGGAGTTCAACGCCAAGCACGTGCTATGTCTCTACTTTGTTGCATATCTACTTTCCTATAGGCATTATGCGCGAATTTTTCTACCCCAAATCGAGGGGAAGTCTTGATTGATGTTCTTCGACTTATACATCGTCATCATCAGCCATGCTGCTTGCTATAGAACTTCCCGGAACTTCCGGCAAAGGTGTTCATGATGATTGGGAATAGAAAAACTTGTTACGATCATTTGTTTGGCTAAAATGATAATCAATCACAAGCGGTACATCCACCAGACACTATATTCTCGCCTTCACTGCCTTACCCTTTTCTTTCTCGGTCGTCTCCAGCTCTCTCCAGTATTTTTCAACCTGCTCATCACGACCAGTCAGCACATTCCAACGCAAGATCAAAATTAGAACAATGAAGCTTCCACGCTCACCTCGGCAATGTAATCATACCCCAACAACCACGGCGCAAGCCCCTTATCTCTCCAAGCTAGAGCTTCTCCTTCTTCTTGCTCCCGCATCTTACGATCACGCTCAATTTGCTCGGGGCCATCAGGAAGATGGTACAGATATTGTTGAGTAGTACCTCTCTGAACCACTTTTTCAGTGCGCGGTCCACGGATCGCTTGGTATATGTGCAGGGCGTGTTGCAAGAAGACGGTTTTAGATTTGAGTGAGCGTGTGCGGCGTTTATTGTTTATAGGGTAGTGAGAGAGGAGTTGGCCGAGAACGGCGGCGTCTTCGAGGGCCATGCTTGCGCTTTTGGGCAGAGTTAATGGGTAGGAAACGATACTTGGTACTGTAATGATGGGACAATGACTTACCCGGCTGCAAGATAGGGGAGTGAAGCATGCGCTGCGTCACCTAACTCCAATATCAATGACCATTGTTCTATTCATACATAATCAATGACTTACCAAGCATAGTGAAGTGCCCCGATGGATGGCTCCAGGATTCTAAATTAGGTCGAATACATAGGCGCCATTTATATACCGATTTGCAAAGGCTGAGGAGTTTCGATATCCTGGGTATGTTAGACTAGTTGGACGTCAGGGAGAAATAGATGGCTACCGAGGATCCCAATCTTTAAATAATGCACGCATCTCCTCCACGTTTCCTTCTAGTGTTGTAGCTCCAGCTGGCATATTATCTGGCACAAGGAGAACCATATTGAATAGAGAGCCATTTCTGAGTACGTAATTCACTAGCCAGAGTCAATGATTGAGCCAGAGTTAATTATTGAGATATGCGAAAGTAATAAGAAAGTCACAAACATGGTGAAATTGGGGCAAAGAAAAACACCAAACGAACCAACATGCATATCCTTTCCTAACCAATAATTAGCCTGCGGTTTCTCCACAAACTCCCTTAATTCTTCATCCTTCATCATATCCCTTGTATCCAACAGCAATCTATACGCCAAGTCGCCAGTCTCAACCGGTGGATCTACCTTGCCTACCATCACCTCCCTCATCTTGCTAAATACCCCGTCGGCAGCGATTACCAAGTCCGTTTTCATGCTCTCTCCATTCTCCATCAGCACTTCGGCGTCTAGTTTTCCACACTGAACGTCAGTAACGCGCACTCCACATCTTACAATAGCGCCTAATTCAAGAGCACGTTTATACAGCGCGCGATGCAGATCTGCGCGGTGGAGATCGAGGTAGCAGGTGCCGGGGTACTGGGAAGCAGAGTGAGCGAAATCCATTGAGGAAATGAGCGGCCCGCGATGGGATCGCATGTTTACGCATGAGGGAGTGGTGGAGTGGGGAAGGAGGACTGGAAGGAGAGACCAATGGCGGAGGATGAGGGTGCTTTGGGGGAGGATTTGGATGCCCGCTCCGATCTGTGGGTGCGATTAGTTTGCATCTAGAGAAGGGGAAGTGAATGTACTTCTGCAATCTCAGACGCTGACTCCAGTACCGTAACATCATGGCCTTCGAGAGAGATTGATATTGCGGCCCCAAGGCCGCCGAGGCCGGCTCCGATGATTATTACCTCATGCTTTTTAGCTTGGTGGCTTGGATGGTGTTAGAGTGAAGTTACCTTCAACTTCTCTTCATCCTCTCGAGTTATTTTCTCTTTCACTAGAATCGAGGACGGAGACATGGTGATAAGGTCTTATTTGCTTGCTGAGCGTTTGTTTGTCAAATAGAGAAATAGCAGAACGAGTCGATCGTAAAATTCGACCGCGAGCGATCATTTACATTTAATCATTCGATTCGGGGACCTCGTTGCGCAGATGACGATACATGTACCGCATAGTCCATTGAGATTTTACTATCTCCATGCATGAATACAAGATAGGAAGGTAAGTAACTATGTTACAGTGAGATACGCAATGGCGCTGCGTCATTGGAGGGGGATCAGACTTCGCGACCAGCTTGGATGAAGTACTGCAGGAAAGTATAACATCGAGTTCGAGAAGTGATAAGAATAAAGAGAAAGAAGTAGTACATGCTGGAATCGATGTTGTTAAGTGCACTACTATGATAACGACGATACTTTGAGAATATGTCCAGATAAAACCAGATGTAAGTTGTTTCTAGCCTCATTCATTTCTATAGATGAGGACAAATTGTTGCGAAGAGGCTTGACCAATCTTCGGCTCGAGTCGGCGGCCATCTCTCCAACGTTGCCTCTGAAAACAATCCAATAAGGGCCGTCTCATTCACGGAATAGCCACACGGGCTCAATTCCGCCTCGTATATCTCGGTGTACCCTTATCGACGTCTTCGATGCATCCTCGATAAATTCGATGTCAAAGTCCAAATCGCGGCTGGTCGTATGTCGGATACGCTTCAGCCAGTGATCATTTTTGTCATCTCCTTACAAATGCGGAAGGGTCGCTTTCAAACGAAAAACAGGCTTACGTAGTGGCCAATGGCATTGGCATCGCCGCCAGAGGTAGCCATGGAAATGGAGGCCGAATGTTTGTAGTTCATTCATCGACTGGGCGAGTGCGCAAGTGCTCACTTCAATTTAGGTAGGTAGTACGAGCGTCGTGTGCCATGAGCGTCGATGCACTACAAATGCAGCAACCAGAGAGGAATGAAACAAAGTCCCGAAGTCTTTTGGCTCCAAAACCTACCACCTGTGGTCTGGATACTTAGTTCGCGAGGTTGTAGGCTAAGCCAGATGGAAGCTCAACCTAGAGGCTTCTAGATTTGCTGACAATCAGCATTTGTTCTCTCTATAGCCGTTGGTTTCCGAACCGCATTCTTCAAACTAACCCAAAAGACTACTCGTCGTGGAGACAAAAGACTTTCCTTATCCCTTACCTGCACCTTTCGGAGGCGTCTGTGGCCATCTGCGGAATAGCCTATTCGGTGCGAGAACTAGCGGTCGATCGGTACCCCACCCATCACAACAGCGAACCTTTCCCCTCACGACACGAGGTCCTTCATGTTATCATGAGTAATGATTGCTCAAAGTATCACAGTCCCTAGTTATGCAAATGCACGAGCTGTCATCTTTTGGCTTCTTCGTGCATTGCAGCATGTCAAGAAAGCAAATGCTGCAACAATTTAAGGGTTTTGAGCTGAAAGTGTTTCTATCCATCGATACATTTGACAACTTTTCATGATGGTACAGCTGAAACCAGAAATTGCGTCGATATTTAATAGAACCCCTTTGGTGTTCTACCTCAATGGCACCAAAATCGAGCTACAAGAACCGAATCCGCAATGGACTTTGTTGGATTACATCAGGTCTCAGCACGACCTGAAGGGTACAAAATTAGGTTGCGGTGAAGGAGGTTGTGGTGCGTGCACAGTGGTTGTACAAACCTTCCATAGAAGTGCAAGCTCTCGGGGTAGAATAAAGCATCTTGCTGTTAATGCATGTTTGTTTCCTTTGATAGGAGGTATGTAGATATCCTCACGGTTGTGAAAAGTGCCAGCCTGACCGAAATCATAGTTGTTGGGAAACATGTCATTACAATTGAGGGACTGGGAAATGCAGAGAATCCTCATCCACTTCAGGAGCGGATAGCAAAACTTCACGGCTCACAGTGAAAAATTGGCCTCTTCAGTTCACGAGTGCACAGTGGAGCTAACATATACTATCTAGATGCGGGTTCTGTACTACTGGTATCGTAATGTCACTGTATGCTCTGATCAGGAACTCATACGATCCGGAATCCGGAGAATTTTATCTTTCAGCAAGCGACATAGAACTCGAGGGTCATCTGGATGGTAACCTCTGTAGGTGTACAGGATACAAACCTATATTGCAAGCTGCAAGAACCTTTATCGAGGAGGATCTGAAGGGGAAAGTTTCTCTCCCCGAAACGGATGAAGTGGGAGAAGATGAGTTTAAGGCAGACCTACCGGATATTCCATACCACTCGGAACAGCTTCCAACGAAAGATCTGAAGAAGACGTTTTCTTGCGGAAGACCTGGAGGATGCTGTAGGGACACACCGAGTCCAGGGTCATGTGAATCAGAAACGTCTTCGGGTAGCTCTACGGAGGCAAATAATACAAGCTTAAGAAATACGGAGAGTCCCCTAACTTCTCCAGATGAGAAGGAAGAAGCAAATGAGTTGTCATTGAACGGCCAGAAGACGAATCCACAACGAAATTTCGCTCCATACACTCCACATACCGAACTTATCTTCCCACCGGCTCTCCGAAACTTTGTCAAATCACCACTTTATTATGGAAACAACGAGAATATATGGCTGTTACCTTGTACACTTGACGAGCTTTTACTTATCAAAGAAGCCTACCCAGAAGCGAAGCTGATCTGTGGAGCTAGCGAGACTCAGATTGAAGTCAGATTTAAAAATTCTTCGTTTCCAGTCTCTGTATATGTGTCGGAAATTGACAAGCTTCGTTACATTCAGTACCCAGAAGATGACGAAAAGCTACAAGCCTGCGACGAGATAATTATTGGAGGAAACACTTCTTTGACCGATGTCGAAAATGCATGTCAGGACCTATCAAGAAAACTTGGACAACGCGGCGCAATTTTTGCAGCAATGAAAAAGCAGCTTCGTTACTTTGCCGGAAGACAAATACGAAACGTAGCATCACTCGCCGGTAACATTGTAACAGCCTCTCCAATCTCGGATATCAACCCCGTACTTGTTGCAGCAAACGCTAGCTTGATGATAGAGAGCAAGTCTGGAGGAAAGACGACTTTACCCATGTCCGATTTCTTTGTCTCCTATCGCACCACCAAGCTACCGCGAGACGCCATCATCACAGGGATTCGGATTCCGTTACCACCAAGAACCTCAATAGAGGTTGTGAAAGCTTACAAGCAAGCCAAGAGAAAAGATGATGATATCGCCATTGTCACTGCTGCATTCCGAGTTCGACTAAGTGATGAGGGTGTCATTACAGACATTTCGTTAGCTTATGGTGGCATGGCTCCCTTGACGATTGTCGCAAATAAAGCCATGAAATATCTCATTGGAAAGTCCTGGAAGACCCCTACGACATTAAACGAATCCATGAAATGTCTTGCAGCGGAGTTTGATCTAAAGTATGATGTCCCGGGCGGCATGGCATCATACCGAAGAACACTTGCTATTTCCCTATTCTTTCGATTCTGGCATGAAGTAGTGTCTGATCTTAACCTTGGTGAAGTCGACCCCGATTTGGTCACTGAAATTCACCGTGGTATCTCGAGTGGATCACGAGATGATTATAATCCATATGAACAAAAAGTTGTCGGTAAACAAATTCCACACCTTTCAGCCCTGAAACAAACAACGGGAGAGGCGGAATATATTGATGATATGCCACGACAAAATAGAGAACTGTATGGAGCTATGGTATTATCTACTCGAGCACATGCAAGGTTGGTTGAGATGGATTGGACACCAGCCATAGGACCAGGGCTCGCTGTTGGTTATGTCGATATCAATAGTATTCCAAAGGATGCGAATCTTTGGGGCTCAATCGTAAAGGATGAACCGCTATTTGCAGATGGCGAAGTCTTCTCTCATGGTCAACCGATAGGTTTAGTTTACGCTGAGACGGCCCTGCAGGCACAGCAGGCAGCGAGAGCTGTGAGAATTGTGTACGAGGATCTTCCAGCAATTTTGACAATCGATGAAGCCATTGAACAAAATAGCTTCTTTCCTTATGGAAAGATGTTGAAGAAAGGTGCAGCGATCGAGGATAAAATGGAGGACATCTGGTCGAAATGCGATAAGATCTTTGAAGGAACTACGAGGATAGGAGGGCAAGAGCACTTCTATTTGGAGACGAATGCTGCACTCGTGATTCCAAATAAAGAAGACCGTACGTATGAGGTCTGGTCATCGACGCAAAACAGGTAAGCAATTTATCTACTTCAACTTCGCCAGTGAAGTTAACATTTCTTAGCATGGAAACCCAAGAATTCGTCGCTCAAGTGACCGGCGTTCCCAGCAGCCGAGTCAATGCCAGAGTAAAACGCATGGGCGGAGCATTTGGCGGCAAAGAATCCCGAAGCGTCCAACTAGCCTGCCTCCTCGCCGTAGCCGCGAAGAAAGAACAAAGACCTATGCGGTGCATGCTAAACCGAGACGAAGACATGATGACCACCGGGCAACGTCATCCCCACCAAGCTCGCTGGAAAGTCGGCACAACCTCCTCTGGCAAACTGATAGCCCTCGAAGCAGACGTCTACAACAATGCCGGATTCTCCCAAGACATGTCCGCAGCCGTAATGGGCCGGTGTCTCACGCATTTCGACAACTGCTACGAAATCCCCCACGTGCTACTCCGCGGCCATGTCTGCAAAACCAACACGCATTCCAACACCGCGTTCCGCGGCTTCGGCGGCCCGCAAGCCATGTTCTTCACCGAAACATACATGACCACGATATCCGACGGGCTCAGCATCCCCATCGACGACCTCCGTCTCCTCAACCTCTACAAAGTCGGCGATCGCACCCCTTTCCTCCAAACCATCGACTCCGACTGGCACATCCCGCTGCTGCTTTCCCAAATAAAAGCCGAAGCCGACTACCCCGCGCGGAAAGCCGCAGTCGAGTCCTTCAACCGCGCACACGTATACCGCAAACGCGGGATATCTCTCATCCCCACGAAATTCGGTCTTAGTTTCGCCACCGCGCTCCATCTCAACCAAGGCGCTGCGAGCGTGAAGATCTATGCGGATGGGAGTATACTGCTGAACCACGCTGGCACGGAGATGGGCCAGGGGCTGTATACGAAGATGATACAGATTGCGGCGCAGGAGCTGGGGGTTCCTATGGATGCGATTTTCACACAGGATACATCGTCGTATCAGACTGCGAATGCGTCGCCGACAGCGGCGTCGAGTGGGAGTGATTTGAATGGGATGGCGATCAAAGATGCGTGCGATCAGTTGAATGAGCGGCTGCGTCCGTATCGGGAACAATTCGGGGATGATGCGCCGATGAAGATTCTTGCTGCGGCGGCGTATCGAGACAGAGTCAATTTGAGCGCGAGCGGGTTTTGGAAAATGCCGCGGATTGGGTATGAGTGGGGGTGTTATGATGTGGAGAGGGTGAAGGATATGTATTATTATTTTACACAGGTTGGTTTGGTTACTTTTTTCACTCCTTTTCTCACCTTCTCTTGCCCTTATGAATAATGTACTAACCCCCCCTCCCCACCAGGGCGTCGCCATCTCCGAAATCGAACTCGACACCCTCACGGGCTCACACACGGTGCTGCGCACCGATATCAAAATGGACATCGGCCGGTCCATCAACCCCGCCATCGACTACGGACAAATCGAAGGTGCGTTTATCCAAGGCCTCGGGCTCTTCACCATGGAAGAATCGCTCTGGAGCGCGTCTACAGGGCAGCTGTTCACCAAAGGACCGTCCACATACAAGATCCCGACGTTTGGGGATATCCCCCAGGAGTTCAATGTTAGTGTGCTTAGAGATGTGGAGGGTGGTTGGAAGGGCCTGCGGAGCGTGCAGAGTAGTAAGGGGGTGGGCGAGCCGCCGCTGTTCTTGGGCGCGAGTGTGTTTTTTGCGTTGAGGGAGGCGGTGGGTGCGGCGAGGGGGGAGGNNAGGGCGAGGGGGGAGGCGGGGATGCGGCTTTCTTGCTGCGGATTTGCCCTAGTTTGCCTTTCTTTTTGGTAGGCAGTGGTGATGTTGGCGATTTCTGGGGAGTTTTCTGTCTTTTGGGGGAGGGTGGTGATGGGGGATCATTTTCTTCGTCTTCGGTGGTATCGTTATCATTATCGTTATCGTTACCGCTGTTCATGATCTTCGGAGCGGGGGAGAGCATCGGTTCGTCGTCTTCGATAGCAGTATCATCCGCATCTTGCGCTGGTGGAGGTGGTGTTGGCGTAGGAGCTTTCCGTTTCATTCCCAGATTTCCCAATTTCTTGGGTGGTGCTTTAGGAGATGGGCTCGGCGCACGGTTCTGTGAGATTGGAAATGAGTCTGGGATTTGAACTCGTTGTGAAGGGGCATCGAGATCATCTTCATCTTCGTCTTCTGTGGAGTCGTCCATTGAAAAGGTTTGCTTGGTCTTGGATAAATGGGGAGGTGTTGCTTGGACTTGGAATTCATCCTCATCTTCTTCCGCTGGCATTGATTCTTCCTGGGCAATCCTTGGTGGAGTCTTAGGCGTAACTGTACTGTTCCCAGATAACTGTATCATCTCGCCATCTATTCCTTTCCACCAATCTTCACATCTTTGTAGTTTATCCACATCTGTGAGTGGGGGCAGCCTGACTGTATCTACCTCTCCAAAGACACTATCCAATAGTTCTGGTACGCCCAAAGCCTCATTATGCTTCGATCCTCTCCTCCATGACCGAACATCAAATGGTCCAAGGCCCTTTACCCTCTCACTCGCCTTCTTGCGATCAACCTTCCTACCAGGTCTCCCAGCTGCTTGATGAAAGACCGCACCTAAATCCGTACCTAAACGCTCCAACGAATCTACCAATTTCTGAATCACCGCATCCTTCTCTTCGAGCATCTCAATTAGCTTGTCCGACCTCTCTCTCGTCTCATACAACAACTGAATCGTCGGAATCACCAGCTTCTCCGCCGTGTCTCCCTGCCTCTGCACACCCAGTCTAAACGCCCATTCCAGATCTCTCATCCCCCCAGGCAAGAGCACCCTCACATTCAGACTCAGCACCGGTGCAGCTCGTGCCGCAGACCCAACACTCAGTCTTAACTCAGTATCCTTCCCGCCCTCCAATCCAAACCTAATCTTCTCCAGGAATATCCGTAACTGATCCTCATCTTCACTTGGATCAATACTCGTATCCTCTTCTATGCCTCGGCGCAGAATCTCATCTCTGTCCAACTTCTCGCACCATGTATTCGTGAAATCGGTGAGATAGATCGTGTACGCGTCGGTTGCGAAATCGGACGAAATCAAAAACGCAGGAAGTCGCTCAGCAGCCGATGTGGATAGCTTGAGTGGTTTCCAGTTCATGGTCGCGGTTTAGGTGGAGGAGACGCGTTGAATGCGCCGCGGCCTTCGTTTGCAAAAATGCTGGAATCGGTTTGCGACGGGGCGGGGAAGGCAGAGTGAGGCAGAGACTTTTGCGATCAAGCGCGCATTCATGGTTTATCAGCTCTGTCTGTTTCGTTGCGCATTCTAAGGCGTCGGTATAATTGACTGCTGAGTATATTCTTAATGGGTGATCGATTCGAAGGCAGCAGCCTAGATGTGATTATGAGGGGCAGGCAGGCATAATTCCACCATGCCGCTCTAGGATTTCCTTTGGGCGAAATACCTGATCTTCAAAGTCGTCATGCCTTGGTGTGTTCTGCGCCGAATTTTTAAGAATCAATTATTGACATCTTTTGGATATTGAGTGGTAGATGCGAATTTCTTCACTTACAGTAACGCCACAAGTACTTTGAGAGAAATTTTGGGTAGCACCCTCGCACAATTTTTGGTGTTACGTTTGTAATTATCTACTACAGATTTCGTATTATCCAGACGTAAGTATATACATGTAATTCACAATCATATTCATTATTTATATCCTTCCTGCTCCTTCTCTGCCTTCTTTAATTGAATCCCTTGTACACATTAGTACAAGTAACATCCAAAGCGGTCGTATTGACGTTCAAACAGTAAGCTTGATCAGTGCCGTTTGGACTAAGAACGTTGATGTTCGAAGCAACAATGTTGTTGCAGACCGCTTCACTCGAGCATGCAAAAGTACCGATTTCCGGATTGTACTTCTTGCTAGTTTTGCCAGTGAAGTTTCTGAAAACGATATTGGTGATGGTCAAGGGAGATGGATATTCGAGACATAGGGTCAGGTTGGATTGACCGTAGCATTGGTCGACTTCGATGGCATAGTCGACGTTGTCGATGTACATGGTATCGTAGGTGATGTTGTTGACTCTGCCGTCTCCTCCGCCACCTATTCCCGTAAATGTCAGCTGCAGGTTTCGAGCATTCGGAGAGTATTAATATTCCCTTACCTTGGAGGTCACCACTCAATGCTGATGGGGCGTTAGGCCAGACCTTGATGCGAGCACCATCCTGCAAATGTCAGTGAAGATCTTGTGATACGCAGGGCGGAAACATACAGTAGCATTGTGCACCGAAGTGTTGTAAACATAGATATTCTCGACGATATCGTATTCACCAACATACTGACCCAACGATCCAACAGAGATTCCGTGAGATCCATTGCAGAAAAGATTCTGAACAAGAATGTTGGTGCTGTTTGGCTTGAAAGAAACGCAATCTACACTTTTATGAGTAAAGTTACACGATTGTAAAGCAAGAGCTACTTACCATCTCCATTGTTGACAACAGAATTCTGAATCACGATATCGCTACTGCGGTAGGTATCCCATCCGTCGGTGTTTTTCGCAACATTGGAGCTGGAGCTACCACCCGCAATGTTGATGTTGTCAAACACAACGTTGGTGGCGTTCGCAACGAAGTGATAATACTCAGGGGAATATCTTAGAACCAGATTACTCAAGACTGAGTTGGTCAGTCCATCGATACCAATGAGCACCGGTCTGAGTGTGTAAATATCCTTAGCATAGAGATCGTACCAGACCTGGCCGTTTCCGTTGAGAGTTCCGCCACCGTAAATCATGACGTCGTCACCACCAAGCTTGAAGAAAGACGTGACATTCTGGAAGATAAATCGGAAGGAATTGGCTTGCCAGTATGTCGTATTTGTCGAAAAGAGGATCTCGCCTTGGATATCTGTAGAAGTTATGAGCTTTGAATTCACCGGTTTGCTTGGGTTCGTTCACGGCTTACCAAGATCGATGTGCTTAAGGAATGTCAAATCCAGCGCTGTGCCCACCGAGTAGGTGACTCCCTCGCTGAAGACAACATGACCACCATTGTTGCAGCTGTGAAGCGCGCTCATGATATAAGTAGAATCATCTGTGCCATTGCCATGACTCTGAACATAGCATATCTTGGACCTTGGCGGCGGGGACGGAACTGGCTTTGATGGCTTCTTCGGATGACACGAAATATTGGGTCTTGGAGACGTGTGCTTAGAGTGCCCTCTCCGCGCAAGTGCTTGATCCCATGAGGCATCCTGCCATGCTGGACCAGCGATTGCCAATGCGGCAGAGGCAGCAGTAAGAAGGGTGTTCAATTGGAAATGCATCTTGAAGAAATGTTCCAAGAGTCAACGACCACGGTCTTGCTGAACGGCTTCGGGCTTCTTGGAGCTCTATCTGGGACGCCATAGCTTTTATATGCCAGCCAGGGCTTGACGGTGAAAGATGCAGGTCCCCATAATGTTTCTGGGGCGAGCCTAGGAGTTTCTATTTCTCCGGAATTCCTTAGAGCACCGGCTTAGAGATGACGAAGAGTCTCTCGTTCCGCAAATGCATAACCATTCATTTCATTCCATCTTTGATAAATGTGGAGACAAATTTCGTCCCAGGATTACTCCATATTATTTGCAAGATCAAACCCCGCATCTTTTCCGACCCCGGATTAACTTTGGTTTTGTTTGATTGATGTCTTGCGCGCTGTCAGGAACCCGAAACTTTGTCCTAGCAAGGGCGACAGGACAAGGGAGTTGTCGATTGGTGGAACATCAAATTCTGGTGTCCGACCGGTAGACTAAAATGATCCTTGTCGGCTCGAGGACTTTGTTTCACGGGTCCCGACTTAAGAGCACTAGTACCGGCCGATCAGTGGAAGTCATTATCCTGAAAATCATGTGGAATTGCGTCACGTGAATCGACTCGAAAGGGGAGATGAGGTTGGCGGATATGGACTTGCGCTGCTTATATTGACTTGCCTCCCAGTGGAATGTCGAGGAACGAACGAATGCCGCTTGATTCAACCATTGCCTAGGAAAGGTAGATAGTCCCAGTGAATTACTTTTTCTAGGCAACCAGGACCGGAAGGACAAAAGAAGCAGAACCGGATAATACTAGCATGCACTATCTGCTCAAAATCTCCAACCTCACGTTACGAAACCATATCTGTTAGTCATTCCGTCACCTACTCCGTCGTCTGAGCGAAACTGGTATAGTTCGTGTCTGTATCTCTGCACTAATCCAGCAAACCGGAAGAGGTCCTGGCTGACTTCCACCACATTGCCTCCGACCAGGGATTTCGACCCGTAGAGTACTTCCGTGTAGCTAGCACGGGGAAACAACTGAGGGTCCCGGTAGGCGCGAATGGTGGGATGTGACTCGAGCTCTTTGTATCAGGAAAAGGAATCCAGCAATAGACTCGAACGCTACGGCAACGAACTTTTTCAAATTGTGATAACTGACGGACCAGGAATAATTTCGGTATAAATATCAACGGCCCAAGCTGGTACCAATGGATATCCGCACTAACCATCATATCGACTCGAAAGACAAACAGAGAGCGATAAGTTTGGTGGCGGAGCGGCCCTCGGAAGCACGACGGCAGCCATTTTTCAAGGACCAGCATCCGATTATGAAGGGTCTAAAAGCAATACTCTGTGCAGGAGTACGGGAAGTGGTGACGGGCCCTTGCGGCAGGGCATCCACCCCCACGATGATGATCAAGCCGAAGGGGGACATGGCGCTGTCGATTTCAGGTCGAGAACGTTGCGCGGAAGGATATGGAGCCGTCCGGCAAGCCTTCATTTGTATTGTGTAGAATAATTGGCGCAAGGAGCACTATCAAACAGGGATCCGGTGCATACATGAACTATAGTTGCGGAAAACCTGGCGTTCGGTCAACTGAGGATATTCATTCCACTTGGAATGTCAAGATATGAGGCTTATATTTGTTCCAAAGAAAGTACAGATGTCGATCGTCCCAGCGTGGAAGGTTGTAATAAGACTGTTGTTTAACTTACCATTGAATCTCGCAGGAAATCTCGATGCTCCGAGATCCCCACGAACCTAATGCGGGCAGAAGGACCAATATCCGGGTCGTAGGGTATCCATCATCTGAAAGAGTTGTGTTTCGACGCTGTTCATGAAAAGAGTGGGCCGACTACCCAAAAGTGGTCTGTTTGGAACCCGTTGTTACCTTGAATTGTGGGAGTCCCAACAGGAAAGATTAAAACTTCTCGATTCTTGGATGAGGTGTGGGAAATACCTCCCACTCTTACATGGGGTTCGATTGGATTCCTTCAATAGATCCATAATTTGCTGCATTAAACATGCACGACCGTTACGATATGAGGAGGGGCAGCACACTACCGGAACATGCTGACGGAATTGAGCCTATAGAACAGGAAGCGGATGCATGTCTCAGCCAACTGGGCTAGGGAGGAAGGCAACATGTCGCAATTGAGTTTATTACCTATTTCAACGTCTGAATATCGCATGCGGCGCCTAAGATTCATAAAAGCTGCCTATATATGCGGCGTGGACGAAAGTCTAAATTACCCGGAAAAAGAAAAACACACTGTTGGACCTCGTCAACACCCTGATTAATCGATCCCACCCTGAATGCGAACTACATGCATCATGCAAACGGATAGAAAGGGGTCTGTTGCCGGTCTACGACTCTAACGTCGCGTGGTTACAAAGATATACCCCTCGAAGCCCCATAATCAATTACAATGGTCTGGGGAATAAAGGAATCAAACATGATCTATCACAATGGTCAACCGTCATTTGAAAATTATGATATCCAATTCCTACAGAAAGTGTCCTCCGAGTGCCCAGGATCCGAGAGACCCAAACCCCTAATCATCCTCCTTGAGTCTTGACAAAGCAGCCAGATAAAAAATGAAATCTTACCCACCCATTAGAAACACACAATATCCACCCACGATGCAATGTGGCTCAAAAGTAAATAAAACATGGGTCTATTCGAGCAAAAAGCAGCTCCTGCTACCAAGTACAATATATGTATGACAGATGCCTCCACAAATGCATAACATAGCAACGCGCGCAAATCGATCAAAACTGCTGATTACCACACATCGAATGAGGCGGCATGAACTGTGATGATGTTTGCTCGTCCATGAAAAGCGGGGATGCGTTATCGCTGAGAACTCCTTGACAATCTTCAAACCTGTAGAGATCGTAAGCGTGCTCATAGTTCTCCTGCTTAATAGCAGGACTATATGATGTGAAGTCCAGTTGGCGCGGCGTTATCGGTGACAGTCGCGGTGACACGGAGATTGCGGTCATGTTTGGAAGCCGATGTTGTACTGTAGAGTTCTCCGAGTGTACTTCTGATAATGTTGTTATCGGGCGTTGTGGAGATTTATAGTCATCTCTGTCTCTCTGTCGCTGTGCCCTTTCCTTTCCTGCAGAGTAGAATGTAGGCTTTCGCACAGCATTATGACCGTGTCTGGCAGCGTGGCTTCGGCTGTGATGGTCAGGCCTGATATATCTCTTTGCTCCAGTTCCCTTGCGATATCGAGTGGTGGACTGAACTCCATCCCTGATGGCGAACTCTTGCAACACCCACTCGGTAGACTTTTTGGTCTCATCTCCTGGAATCTTGCGCTCCGTCTTCTTGAATGCCTGCGTAATTCGTATTAGCCGAAGTAGACTAGGGTTGTTCGTAAAGCGATAATCTTACAGCGTTCATCGACAAGTTGTGGCGAATGCTGTTCATCCACCCTTTGCTCTCTGAGCTCCCCTTTGAAGTGTTTTCCCGAAACCATCGATATATTTCTTGCAGGACCATGGAATGATTTGGCGCACTCATGAGTGCCCGGTAGATTAGTTTTGCATACGGCCCATCGGCGTTCTGGTCATCAGTTCCCACATCCATCATTTGTTGTTCATGTGAACCTTGCTCATCTCCATCTGAACATGTGCTTGAAGGTGAGCAAGAAGTCTGTTTGTGATTCATGGTGTCTAGCATCGTGTATTCTTCGATTCTTCCACGCTGCTCGATCCTTGGTGCCGTGAAGACTCCTCCATGACTTTGCGCAACATTACTATGCTGCTCATAGATGGGCAACGTCATCTGCATGCTATCATTGAGGGCTCTATTGTCGTACGGTCCGTTCCAAGGAGTGCGAGGAACATTTGCGAATATCCTAGCAGGTGAATGCTGATCATTAGTAGAAAGGTTCGAAGAGCAATCATATGAATAGCCAGCGTAACCACCTGCAGTTTCTCCCAGTCCGGACATGACAGGCGACAAAACTGGTGCCTCCCAAGGGGAAGCACTGTATGAATTCGGCATCTGCGCATAGTCGTTGGGCATCTGAGGAGCTGTTGACGCAACCATGAAATAATGATCTGCGTTAAACTGTGGAAGTCCATCAAATGATGGAAAGATGCCAGCAGGTTGAGGGGTTCCTGCTCGTTTGCGATCCTCTTGCGTTTGGAAGGCCCAGACCAAGTTCTGATTGTGGGAGTGCTGTTGAAGTTGGCTGTGATCCATGCTGAGGACCATCTGAAAACGGCCTGCTTGATCTCGTTGCAAGTTAGGTCTCTATTGGATGGAGTAGTACCGTTGAGTTAGATTGCGGTGCCGTAAGACGATAACCACTTTTCCAGTTCGGAGAATTTGAAGAGTTGGGAATAGCAAAGGATTTCGGATATAGTTATTCAAGATGAGACTGTAGAAGCGAGAAAACCGCTAGCAATCTTGGGGCCATTTCTGACTACATGCACAGGGACCTTAAAAAGACACTCATAATGCTAAGCATGCAACAGAGCGATGCTAGCGCATGGATGCAAGCCCTTGACATGTAGTGCAAACAAGCTTCCGGAGGGCAACATTACGAACTTACTGTGAGCTCTACACTGACCTTTCTTCAAAGCAATCACTTAGCATCTGCCAAAGAGGCGGGCTATGGCCCATTGCTACAGTGCATGGCCATGTTGTACAGGTTGAGGGTTGCATCGGCCGGATGCATAACGCTAGAGAGCAAAAATCATGAGAAATAGCGCCCGAATAAAACCTACAAGCTGTCCTGAGCGTTCCACCGTCAGCCTCGAGTGACCACAGTCACAAAGAAATTGGCTGGCTCGATTGTTCTTGACATGATTCTAGAAGGGGGACAGAAACTGCTGTTTGACATACACTATGCCGCAATCAGCTATCCGTGAAGGAATTTTGATTTACTCAGCCGTGCTGGGCTTCCGGCTAACATTGGGAAACTTGATCCGAAAATACACAACACCGAACATATGAAGCCGCAGCTAGCCATGTTTGAGGATACACCCTCAGACGAAGCGATATGTTGCGATCACTGGCTAAGTACTACGCCCTAAGATAATTATCAGTTTTATTTACTAATTTCAGGAGGTTGTGAAATGAATGAGGTAATTGATAATCTTATTGCATATATCTATCCTTATGGTATTGCGTGCATCGAAACGTTGCCGTTATGCACGTCGGAAAGTATACAAAGCTCGTCGTAGAACACAACACACGTGGAAAACTCCTGGGGGCAAGACAATTTTGTGAGCAAACGAATTGCTGAGGATTTGCCCATAAGTACTTCCCAAACAGCAACAAAAATGTATGATCACTTCCGGTAATAAATCTAGAAAATGACAAGTCAGCTGGGCATGAACTGCATGATACTTTTGCAATTCACTAACCTTCTTGAACTGGAAATGTAGTTGAAGTATACCCTGAGGAATATGTCAGCCGCAAGGAACAAGCATCAAACGAAGGACGGGGGGACGCGGATGCATGGCGCATAGGCGTTTAGTCGTGCAGAAGCCACATACCTTGTCAAAACTGCTCCTAAATCCACGGTCTCTTTTTGCACTGTAGTCCCATTCTTTATCTACTATGCGAAATGCAATATCCTCATAGGGTGGCCCCGCTATGAATCGGATTAAGCATGTATCCTCTTCCCCAGCGGGGGCGAAAGATTCTCCTCTCTTGCGACCATGCTCGCGAATGATTCGGAATGTTGGCGCTTTTGATTTGTCAATGAGGTCCGGATAAAATATATTGAACTTGTAACCTTGGACGACTTTGGGTGGCGGATTATCATGATCATAATGGGTCTGATTATACTTGTTCCATTCGTAACCCATCTGAACACGGTTGAAGTATCGTGGTTTTCGAGGCCTATATTTATCCGCCCATTGAGGAGCGGAGGTAGTTGCAAGGCTTTCTTCCGCGGAGAAAATCTCCTCGTTCTCATTCACGCCTCGAGCAACTTCTCTCTCATACAAAGCTGTTGTCGCTTGTGAGAAATCTTCAGTTGGCATAGCAGAGAACCGCTGTGTACCCGGAGGTGCAGTGGTGACAGAAGAGCTAGGCTTGCTGGTGGAATTGACTGTGCTCTTTTCGGGAATAGATTGGCGTGAGGGTACGTAGCCCAGCTTGATGACTCTGCGACGCTCAGCGGCAATCTTTTTGAGGAAGTCGGATTCGTCGATAATCTCGCCTGATTTGTCTTCCACCCGTAGCTTGAGTAACGGTTCAGGGTCATACTTCTGAGAGTACTCAAAATGAGGCGGTCGAAGAGATGTTTGCGCAACAACTGCACCTTGTTCAACGGACCCTTCTTCAATCACTGGAATGGGACCGGAAAGTAGTTCCTGTAAATTCTTCTGAACAACTTCCGCATGTTCTTGCTGTTGTTTCTTTAGAGCGTCAAGTCGTGTATCTAGAACAGATTGGTAAACTTTCTTCAATTTTGCCTTGGCTTTCCAAATAAGTAAGCTTTTGAGGAGCTGCTCCCAATAATCCGTGTCGATAGGTTCGTTGGAGCGGAGCTTGGCTCTAATCTGAGCCTCCAATGTCTCCAACTGCTCATATGTCTTCGGTCCTAGTAATCGATCCACATCAGCAGCGACTGAGCTCACAGCACGCTCATCAGGACCAAGAGGTCTCAACTTCTGCCTACGATCATTGCAGATGATCTGCATAGTCTTCCAGTAATCCTGATTCTTCCTGTTTGTTTCCAGTGCGATGTATGATTTGATGTCATTTTCCAATTCCTCAAACTGCGACTCGTTAAGATCTTCGAAAACTCCTTCTGGATCTACCACATCTAGTTGAACTTCTTCCTCATCGACGTCGAGGAGGTCTCTGTCCGGGTCGATGACTCGTAGGATAACCGCTAACCAATCAATAGGCTTTGCGCGCCCTTCTCGAACTCGAATCTCTGCCTTCTTCTTTGCTTGTTTCAAAACAAAAGTATCTTCCTCCGCTACCCATTTTTTCGATTGTTCGTCCTCAAGGCTTTGGTTATTGCGATAGGGTCGAGAACTGGAGCTGCCTGCTGGGCGTTGTGGTTTTGAAATTCGATTGCTGTCGTCGCGTCGGGGCGAGGTGACATCTCTAGATCTTGGTGCGCGACCTTCCATCATTGCTCTTCTTCCGGGGTCCATCTTCGGGCGTTGATAGTTAGCAGCTTTATTGAGGCGTAAATAGGTTATATATTTGACGTCGATTGTGCCTGCCGTCTAGGCTTCAGAATGTCATCCTGCGCCTGAGGATCAACATTAAGTTTCTCTTAGACTGCATTCCGCGTGTCCACGTGACACGCGCCTCACGCGCGGCTGAACTTCCATCAACTATTCCAGTCCCAGTGCACAAGGTACAATGCCTTACCTTTAGAACAAATCGAATTCTCAAGCAGTCATAAATTAAGCAGGATTCATCTTTGTTGATGTGTAACCAAATTATCCTTCGGTCTATTCTCATATAGAGCGATATGGCTATCATTGACAGACTCCCCGGCATCAAAGTCACCATCACTGTGAAGGGTGAAGACCTGCAGGAATATCCTGATGTAGATGCTCATGACGTGACATACAAACAGATTACTGCTCCGCCAGGCTGTTCGTCAACCAAATTTGTCGAGTAAGCACTATCCGTATTCTCAACTGTTCGGATACCTAATGTGAAGGTGTCAGGTGTGTGTCTGATGAAGAATTCACAGTCGCCTTGGAAGTTGGCCCCGAATTCGAACTTGGTCCCAAATATGAAGCTCTTTTATATGTGATAAAGATAGATGGCATTACAATTGACGGCCAGGCTATCGAGCGTAAGCAATTTCAGTATGGCCCATTCCGAGTTCAGATTTCAAAATCACGTCAACTGGTCGACAAAACGCACATTGCGTCCTGCAAGTTGAAATTCTCGCAAATCAAAAAAGGCATGTTCTAAATTAGAAGCATAAACAGAAGTCAGCTAATCGGCGGGCAGTGGATGATGCGGAATCAGACCGAGTGAAAGCAGACGTCAAACTTACTGCGAACTTGGGAGACATTTTGATTGTGGTTTATGGCATTATAAGAGACAAGCTAACAGCACTACCTAATGTGACCGCCTTGAAAGATCCGGTGAGCGAGATAGCAGAGAAAGCCCTCAAGGGCAAAGCATTGTCTCATGGAGTTGGGTAAGTACACTCTTTCATCTCGAAATTCGAACTGCGCCTAACTAGCCAATTAGCTTCGGGGCCGCAGTCTTACGCACAGTCGATCTCCGGCCCCAGCCCAAATTAATATATCCAGACGGGTCAAAGGCTCTAGCAATTTTCAAATTCAAATACAGGTCTCGAGGTACACCATCCTCCCCGACCCAGCCAATCACTCAGCTAACCCCATCTCAAGAGGCCCTTCAATCCGAGCTCATCATCCCACGGTCTCCTTCTCCAGAGTTCATAGCTATTACCTCCACTCCCAACGACGCAAGAGACGCAAGTCAACCCAATGCCAGCGCCAGAGAGCAAAGACTAGCTGCTTTAAAGGTAAGTCGTGTCCATCCCGTGAACCACTTCTATTAACATCTCCCTCCAGGAAGAAATCGATCTAATCAAACGAGAAGAAGCACAAGAGAACTCATTCTCTCGAAAGAGACCAGCAGAGGAAATCATCAACTCCAGCACAGGCAAGACTTACAAGACGAGCCATGCTGCCAATGGTGAACTGTGCGTCGATCTTACCGACGACTGAGATGGAGAGGTGATACTCGTGGATCTCACCGACGATTAAGATGGAGAGGTGATAACTCGTCCATCCTCCTAACGATCAACATGACAGAGAGGCAACACCTCAGCTATCTTCCGCAAACCACAGTGCATTCGCATTTCTAATTCGCAACTTTAAACCCCCATCAATTTTTTACGATAACCAGTCAGAACTATCTAATTTAGCAGCGGAGGGGAGGATTTGTTACTCATGGAGTTTGACGACGATATACCCGGACACACGGTGGAGTTTGGTCATGGCATACTTATATCCAAATCCGATTTGAGGCCCTTTTTCTCATTACCAGCACATACATCTAAACAATTTGCAAATGATCTTTAATAAATCTGAAGATACTCTTTAAGCAGATCTATCACTTCCCGCCTCTGAACGTTTAAAGGTCGAACCCTACCTCCCCCTTTCCCCTTCGCGCACCCACCGCTTAACTCAGGATCAATTTGATATCCACATCTTAATTTGCTGATTTTTGATTAATCGATTTAGTTTCACTACAATCAAACTCCACTGTATGCCGGATCACTTTCAAATCCCCACATAGTTATGATAGGACGGGCACCCAGTGGAGTTTGGTTCTATACCAAAATCCGATTGGAGACTAATTTTATCTCTCACAACGAGTAAATAGCGATACTTCGCAAAACAACTCTTGATATACTCTCGTCAAGCAAATCTGTAACGCCGAATCAACTTGATATTTCTGATTTTTGGTTGATATAGGTATACCACGAGCAACCTCCACTGCCTGCTAGATCACATCTAACCCCCAGGTACTTATGATAGAACGGGGACGAGATAACTAGCACGCAAAACGTATATAAACGGCAGTCCTGATATGAACCAAAACACACCAAACACCCGTCATGCTATAAATCCAACCCATACTAAACACCCACCCCTCTCAACCCCAACCACCTTCCCANCCCCGCNTTACCCACTCATCTCATCTCATCTCATCTCATCTCCTCTCATCTCATCTCATCTC
>LLKJ01003576.1:0-19742 GCA_002242865.1 Clarireedia sp. CPB17
ATGTACGAGAGTACGAAGTAAGAGAGTATAACCTCAACTAATCCATCTATTCTGCTGCCTCGTGCAGCTGGGGGGAGGGGGGAGGGGGGAGGAGGGAGGTCAAACGTCGTCAAGTTGAGTTGTTCCTGGAGTCGGTGTGACCTGGTCGACCCTACTTTGCATGGGTTGGACGAAGATAGACAGCTGTTTAGATAGGTTGGATGGGTTGACCAACGAACGGATTACAGCAAATGTCAACAGTTGATACGATACATCCGGTGGTACATATTTTGGACCAAAGAGACGCACACACTCTATACCGACTTCTTTGATGCTTCTACTTCACAGCCCCCCGAATTTTGTATGAAGACGTGCCTAGGTAGTTGCGAATAGTTTCATGCTGCTTTTGCTGCGGTGGTTTGGATGTTGACATAGGCTCTCATAATCTGGAGTCAGTAATTTGCATGCTCTGTATTCTTTGGAACGGTATGAGCAAATGTGAATCTGCCCTGAATCTGTCTGGTCGGTCCAGGACCCAGGCGTTCATCGGTTCTCCAATTTCCCCTTTTCTGCTCTTCTTGTTCGTATCTCATATATTTTGAGCCTCCAGGGAACTCCGCTCCACTCTCCTCCCCTTCCCCCTTTCTTCTTGAACCTAGAACCCTTGGAATCTTCTCCACCATCTAACGATGTATCCATCCAAAGTCTCGGATCCGTGGCTCCTTGCTCCTTCTTCAATCTTCTACTGCTGTTCTACCGTCCATCCCCCCCGTCCATCCTCGTCCGTCCTCTGTAAATCTATACTAAAAGCGGCGAATACCAAAGACCGAATCAGATCGCTTCGCCTCTTCTGCAGTCGCGGCCCACAATCCGACTTCGTGACATCGTCCTTTCCGTTTACAACAACCACGGATCTCCAATTCTTTTAACTTCCTTCCCCCAAGACAACTCAACACAAACCCATCCTACACCTCCATCCCCTTTTCCTTTATCGACCACGGATTAATCACGAAGTAATCCTTCTTTAATCCATCTCAACTTCTTCATTCCCGCATTGAATTTCTTCAACGAGAATTAAATCTCACCGCCATATCCCACTCAACCTTTATTTGACAATTCGTCTCAATTAATCACAATGGAGGGTAAGCCGCGAATCTGCCACCACCGCCGTCTCTTCAGCGCAAGGCCTGAACGGCGCATGTCTTTCAATCATCATGAGCATTTGCTAATGTGTTTGCCTATCAACAGAAGAAGTTGCAGCTCTCGTTATTGACAATGGGTAAGCTCCCACATTCAAACGTCCCACAAAAACGGTCTTGAGGCTCCAGCATCGAGGGGTAGCTTTTTGGATGGATTCTACACCCCAACCGAATCAACCTACATCATAATGGAGCAAAGATTTGATATTGGAGAGCATTGAAACTGATGGCTTTTGTAGTTCTGGAATGTGTAAGGCCGGTTTCGCCGGTGATGATGCTCCAAGAGCTGTTTTCCGTAAGTTGTCAATCTTGCATCCCACCACGACAATTTGGAGATTCATCCAATCTGTTCACCAACGACTATCTCAATTCTGTTTGAACACGCTTCTGACAGTTTAATAGCTTCCATTGTCGGTCGTCCCCGTCACCATGGGTAAGGACTCCAATCTTCAACACCCCGCCATTTCCTCCCCCCACAACTCGTGTAACTCGAACTATATAACTGATAAGGGTTGTTTTGTAGTATTATGATTGGTATGGGTCAAAAGGACTCGTATGTTGGAGATGAAGCACAATCCAAGCGTGGTATCCTCACCCTGAGATACCCAATCGAGCACGGTGTCGTCACCAACTGGGACGATATGGAGAAGATCTGGCATCACACTTTCTACAACGAACTTCGTGTAGCACCAGAGGAGCACCCAGTTTTACTCACTGAGGCCCCAATCAACCCCAAATCCAACAGAGAAAAGATGACCCAGATCGTCTTCGAGACCTTCAACGCCCCAGCATTCTACGTGTCCATTCAAGCCGTTCTGTCTCTTTACGCTTCCGGTCGTACCACTGGTATCGTTCTTGACTCCGGTGACGGAGTTACTCACGTCGTCCCAATTTACGAAGGTTTCTCGCTTCCTCACGCCATTGCCCGTGTCGACATGGCTGGTCGTGATTTGACCGATTACCTCATGAAGATCTTGGCTGAGCGTGGTTACACTTTCTCCACCACCGCCGAGCGAGAAATTGTCCGTGATATCAAGGAGAAGCTTTGTTACGTTGCTCTTGACTTCGAGCAAGAAATCCAAACTGCCAGCCAATCTTCCAGCTTGGAGAAGTCTTACGAACTTCCTGATGGACAAGTTATCACCATTGGTAACGAACGTTTCCGTGCTCCGGAAGCTTTGTTCCAACCATCTGTCTTGGGTCTTGAGAGCGGTGGAATCCACGTCACTACCTTCAACTCCATCATGAAGTGTGACGTTGATGTTCGTAAAGATTTGTACGGTAACATCGTCATGGTAAGTTTACGCGTCTGCAAGTTGGAAATTAACAAGAGCTAATATATTCGCACAGTCTGGTGGAACCACCATGTACCCAGGTATCTCTGATCGTATGCAAAAGGAAATCACTGCTCTTGCCCCATCATCGATGAAGGTCAAGATCATTGCTCCACCGGAGCGAAAATACTCCGTCTGGATTGGTGGTTCTATTTTGGCATCTTTGTCCACTTTCCAACAGATGTGGATCTCAAAGCAAGAGTACGACGAGAGTGGACCTTCCATCGTTCACCGAAAGTGTTTCTAAGGTATGCTTGAGAGATTCAAAAGTTGTTTTCGAATAGGGGCTAATCCACCGGCTACAGCATCTCAAGATCGATTTGTGCTCACATCCCGAACTTCACGAATATGATCAAGAATTCGATTTTCTCCCAACATCAACTCCCAATGTTTTGTTGATAATCGGCAAAGTGTTAATCGGAAAAGTTCTGGTAGCGGTTGAGCGACTGGGTGGACTCTTTCAGAGAAACGGATGGGCTTGAATTATTCGAGTATTTTGATTTTTTAGCTAGCCTGTTTGCTTTGGGAGAGGGGGAAAGAAAGGATGATATTCATTCCATCATGTCGTCTATCAATCATACAAAGCTTTTTTTTTATTGGGTTAACTGTGATCTTTTGTTCTTTGCTTGTCTGATAAGTGTGATGAAGTGTAGTGATACAATGCGTTCACCCTTTTCCTTCATTTTGCCTTTTCACACCTTTCCTTCTCTTTGACTTTGCCAGTCCAGTCTCTTCTTCCCTCTCCGGTGAATTGGTTAGTCGTGTATATCAACTCCTAGTTAGTTCATCTTCCGCCCTACCTCTTATGATTCTCAACCCGGTATACTTCGCTATGCCATCTCGCGTAGTTGTATCATCCATTAGTGGGAGCAGCAGCAGATATTTGAAGCGAAAGGCGGATAGTGGTATGTTCGGTATGTGTGTGTTGGGGGATGGGGGTGGTTTCATATACAGTTTGCTTCCTTACTTGCTCGCTAGACTATAGTACATTATCTAGTTTGTTTGTTGGAGTTGATAGAGGGAGAGAGGGTAACGAGGGAGAGTGGTAGGTAGGTAGGTAGGTAGGTAGGTAGGTAGGTAGAGAGGTAGGTAGATACGGCTATGGGTAGGCTGATACAGAGTATTATAACTTACCATAAAAACTTTGATGTTTATGAGGTTATTGCTTGCAGTTATTGTTTTGGGATTGGGGTATATGTTGTTGTAAGGATATAGTGATGGAGGGGAAGGGAGGGGAAGGGGAATGGGAAGGGAGAAATGGATATACATTGAGATGGCTATGGGGTTGGATCAGAGGTTGGTGGGATAGAATGGAATGGGACTTGGGAGAGTCAAAGAGCGGTTGTGGATTGTCAGGGTGGTTGTTGAGGTGAGTATATAGGATGGGTATATGATCTCGCGTTTCTGAGTGGGGAAGATTATCTATTCATATTAGAATATATGAAAAGTTATTCCTTGGGGCTGACTGATATCTCTATTCCTGAAATATTTGAGCTGGTATCTAGTATTCCCAAGCAAGTAGTTGGGTGTGAAGATGTGATTCTGTGAAAGCAGTAGAGGGTGAAGGTTGGTTCCTTTTGGTATTTATAGAGAATTGCTTTTTTTCCCTTCAACTTCATTCCACCTCGGAGCCGACAAAACAGTCTGATTCTACCCAAATCATTGCAGCTCATCTAATTCCTCACCCAACTCGAGGTCTTCTCGAGCTGTGTCAAAGTTATTGATGGTATGTATAGTCACAATTCTCCCCTTGGGACTCGGAGAAATTTAAAATTTCAAGTATAAGTTGATTAGATGTTAAAAGTGGAAGCATCGAAACGTGTAGGAGGATTTAAGTTGATAATCTAGATGAAGTTTTCATACGTTTTTCGTCCATAATATGAAAGTTTACCTTCGATCTTAACAGCTCTAGAGTATCGTTGGGTCATTGCCATCCTGTGAATCACCCATCTCTAAATCCAACCCCAGCTCTGCCACCTTATCGCTCCTGGAAGAGCCTTCTGAATTTTTGATTGCAGTGAACCTGCCTGAGCTGGTTTCGTTCGTGAGATCAATCAACTCCACATCCTCCTTCTGTCCAACTCGATAGATTCGTCCATTGGCTTGGTTAACTCGTCGACTCGTCGTACTACATAACGACCGTATCACACTCGCGCAGAATGTACAGCTCCGATTAGACGTCGACAGCTGGGTAGTCGTAGAGCTGTAATTGTACCTCGGCTACCCGTACTGACTGCCCTAGGCTCTTCTGCCTGCCTGATTATCCTCCTAGAGCTACCCCATCTTGTGGATTCCCGCCTCGAGGAGTGATCTTCTCCTGTTCCTCCCACTTCTTGAATGCGGTTCGGGAAAGATTCGACAGTAGCGGATGAAGAAACAAACGAGATACCCAGACATCTCAGCCGAACGCTCGTGGTTGCAGAATTTCTGGAGATGCAGACCGACAGAACTCACGTAGTAAGAACCCAGAAATATTTTGGTGCCGTCCCTACTCGAGCTGAAAGATCTGGCCATTATATGTCTCGCATCAGTATCCATCCCTGAAGTATAACATGCCGTTTGAATTCTCAAAGCCCTCAGACAAATATAGATCAGAAGTTGACTTGCTGGTAGAGAACACCATATGACAAGTTTGTGATTAAAGAAGACAACTATGTTGGATATAATCTCGAACAGCGCACGATTTAAGTGATCCACGGCAGACAATTGCGATCTGGGCAGGAATATCATCCACTGAGCCTAGATCTGGAACCACCATCTTCCTAATCTCCAGCGTCGACTGAGTCGTCGGCGTTCAGAAACGGAAAGGCATCCTCTCAGGGCCAATGATAGAGGCGGGTGCAAGAACGGAGTAAACCCGACACCCTCGGGTGTCTCTAACGAATGCGAACGCCCGAGATGGTCGAGCTATGAACTACGGACCGGAAGAGGCAGTCGTCGTGAAGCCAGGTTGTCAAGTGTAAGAGTCGAGTACGTGATAGACTCAAAACTGACGTGTCCAATTGGCTGGTCCATGACAGCGGCTCTGGGCTCAGCGTCCGGAGCTTCAACGGGCATAGCCAGCTGTACGAGTGGGCTATATCTTCCACACGCCAGCGAGCTTGGGTGGCGCTGGTATGGCTTATTGGAAGAATATTTTATATACAACAGCTTCCTTCTAATGGAACTATCGTAAAGATAAATGAAAGAGCTCTCTGGTAGGTATACATGGCATCCGATACGAATATAAGAGCTCCGATAGACCTATCGTAAACATAGGCCATTCGGAAGTTCCAGGTCGAACAGTTCTGAGTCTTTCATCTTCTCCATCGCAGAACGCAGCTTCTTGACCAAATGGTATAATGGGTTTGGAAGCGCTTTCTAATGCGCGATACAATCAGCCATGAAAAGATCCCCGGCATGCTGAAAATTTACCAGTTACTCAAAAGAACCAATTTCCGACACCATTTGCGGTTCTAGATGATTCTGCCAGTCTCGGTAACTATGGCGAGCTTTCTTAATGTTTCTGCAGATCTTGCAGAGTAGCCTGTGGGATGGCTTGATAGGATTAGGTGATGCGTAAGTCCAACATATCATTACCTGCCTCCATATCTTTGTAAGGAAGAACCGCCACGGGCCTTGTCCACATCCTCATCGGTGATCCATGTCTCAATAGCTCAACTTGTGAGACGTAAAACAGCAGCAGGATGGTTCTCTGAAGTAGAATAATTGCCTGAAGCAGTGTCGATGTCGGTAGTGGAATCGTTGTCTGAAACAGAATCGTGTCCAGAGCCGGATGGTTGTTCGAAGCAGGATGGATATCTAAAGCAGGATGGTTGTCTGAAATAGGAACGGATTGGTTTTCAGTATGATGTTCCACTTCGTTAGATTGTCTTGTCCATAGGTTCTCTGAAGGTCCAACAGACTGTATGTAATCAGCAAAATCCTCAACACGGTTCGATAGTACCGTTGCTGTAGCTATAACAATAAATCGTGCTTTTAGCCATGTCACAGTTGTATATGAGACAGTGTCCGCATTCTTTAGCATATGAGCTTCACCTACCGGAGAAGGAGCCTGAGAACGGCTACTACATCTAAGGCAGCAGGCGCGCAAATTACCCCTTCAACATGCAGTACAGATTCCGAATTCTTCGACCTGTTGTTGAGCTCCTAAGTAGACTCATTTGGCAATGGCATCGGACTGATCTCCCAAATTGTATCCAAATTCGATTCACTAATCCCAGAAGCCGTGAGACAAATGTAGATAAGAAGTTGAGTCGCCAGTGCGCCACACCACACATCCAGTTGGCCCTCCCAGAGAGCAACTATATTGTATATAATCCTCAGGGAAGCGCATAGCTTCGGTGAGTGATCCACGGCAGGCAATTGCAAGCTGGGCAGGTATATCATATCATCTTCCGTGGGTAGATCGAGTTAGATCGACGAGTATCCCCATGATATTTCAGACCCGTGAAATTCAGCTCTAAACATCAAGTGTTGTTCTATCCACCTATCACAAAATCAGCTCTGAAAGGAAAATCAACAACTTTAGGTGTAGATACTGCAGTGTTGGATGATCCTCTGAAGCACTATCTATATGGATTTGCTTCTGAAGGTGCGTCTTGAGCAGGCAGGCCCTTGGCATTCTGATTCCCAGCCGAGCCGCCGTGGAGTTTCTTGGTGGTCAAGTACGGTTCATAGTCGATGTAGAACTGGAACTGGAACTGGAGCAAAGCGTTTTAACTGCCTCTCACATAGTAAGTAGAACAGTAAATAGAAGCTGGTTTTATGGTTGATTGCTTGTTGTTGCTGTCTAAGTACGAAAGTACGAAAGTGCGAAATACGATGTACGAAATACGAAAGTATGAAAGTAAGTTTTCGAAAGTAGTTTACGAGGACTGTCACGGAAAAGCTCATTGGGCCGGCTGGGAAGCAGGGGTGTATTCGTTATGGGGGTGATGTAATCGCACTTTAACTACACGCTTCAACGCCCCCGCCGTCGTAGCTTATTAGATGGGAACTTAGAAGTTTGTATAAACCTCAGTCCATCAATCGATGTCTTTGTGGTTGGCGTTATTGACAAAACAATGCCAGGCCGCACTTCTCGATATTGATACAGCGACGGTTGTTGTAGCGGTCAAATAATTAGGAAATACTTTGGTATTCAAGTTAACTTAGATATCTCCACTCCGCCTGAGCTTCACGGTACTCGCAAATCCACGGTTATTCAGTCCAAGATGGCTTCAATTAGGCATGCAGTAGGCATATGGAGCGTATCCGACGATGACAGTACGAGTAATGACCACATCAAAGACGCTACGAGGTGCACTTCTCTGAATGCAAACCCTTACGGAGTTCCTTCTTCATTGGAACCATCATTGAATAAGCAAACCTCCATAGGCCGAGAGGCGGTTGCGAACACACTCGGCCAGGACGTCACCGTTTCCAATGAGCCTTCCTCCAGCACAACGGTGGAACTTGTCCCCGTCAAAAGCCACGCATGCGATCGTTCTACTCGCCAGCCCTCTCACGCTGGTCTAGCCGAAGAACAAGGTAGTCCTCGTCTCCCGATATCTCAAGGAATCCCCCCCGAACTCCCGAATCTCCTCGCAGAGATCATCTTCGTGCTCACCTGCTCTGGAGGACAACTTGTCTCCTCGCTTCTCATTGGACAAGTTGCAATCTCACAAACTGTCTTCGGAAATGCACTTGGTATTCCACCGTCTCAAGTCCCATGGCTCCTCGGGTCCTCGAATCTTGCCGCTGGGTTGTCAGTTATTGCTGCCGGGTCACTTAGTGACCTGATCATCCCGAAACCGCTAATGGTTTATTCGTTTATATGGGCTGCCATTTGGAGTATAATAGCCGCCGTAGCAATAAACCCACGCCTGAAAGTTCTCTTCTTCGTGGCAAGAGCAATGCAGGGTCTAGCTGCGGGCGTGCTCGTGTCGGCGTCCATGAGTATCCTCGGCAGAGTGTACAGCCCGGGTATCCGAAAGACGCGAGTCTTCAGCTTGATGGCGGCGTTCTCTCCAGTTGGGTATTGGCTTGGGTGCTTACTGTCGGGAGGGTTGAGTTCGCATCTTCCATGGATATTCGGAAGTACATCTGTGTTCCTTGTCGTCTGTGCAGTTACAGCGCAGCTCACAATCCCTGCTTTGCCTCCTGCTAAGGACAATCTGGAGGCGGAAGCGCCGTCTCTGCGCCAGTTCGACTACCTTGGTGCTGGCCTAGCATCTGTAGGTTGTAGCTTGATAATTTTCGGACTTACTCAGGGTTCCTCAGCGCATTGGAGACCTTACACCTATTGTACGATCATTTTTGGGTTTCTCCTACTCGTAGGATTTTACTTCGTTGAAAAGCATGTCGTCCGCCCGCTTATTCCCAATAGACTCTGGCAGACGCCAGGGTTCCCCTACCTTCTCTTGGCTTATTTTATGGGCCTTGGAGCGTATAGTGAGTTCTTGAAACCCCGGTAGAAGCCGTAGAAGAATTGTGCTAACACTGTGATTCCAGGCGTATGGCAATTCTACGCCATCCAGTTTTGGCAGCGATATCAAGGTGCGACGCCACTAACGACAGCTCTTTATACCCTCCCTAACGGCATCGTCGGCATCCTCGCCGCATATGTCGTCTCCAAGACCTTGCACATTTTCCCCACGCAGGTGATCCTCACAATCAGCATGATCGCTTTCGGGCTCGGCCCTGTCTTTTTCCTCCCACAAACTCCAAAAACAAATTACTGGTCCCTCTCCATGCCCGGCATCGTCCTCGCAACGTTTGGTCCCGACATGAGTTTTGCGGCTGCAGCAATCTTCATCACGAGCAGCGTGCCAAGGAGCTACCAGGGAGCGGCAGGGAGTCTGTTGGTTACTGTGCAGAATCTCACCCTTGCGGTCATCAATAGTATTGGCGGAGCCATTGGCGAGAAGGTTGAGACACTACCGAATGGAGAGATCGGGTTGAGTGGTATCAAGGCAATCTGGTGGTGTGGAATAGGTATGTCACTTACTGGAGCATTGATTACGGCGACGATGATTCGAATACCGAAGGCGGAAGAGAAGGAACATGTCAATTGATATGTGGCAGAATATGTTTGTAGAAATCAAGACAAAGGGTGTGGCAGAGTGGCACAAGAATGTCAGGAAATGGAGGTGTCATTGTACGAGTCTATGAAGAAGCGAAGTTCAGAAAGAGAATAGAAGTGGTACAAGTTTAGCTCCTGCCCAGACTGGTACTGCCTTAGTCCCGCCTCTTGTCTCGGCCGCTTCCTGCCTAAGTCGTTCTACCATCACCAGTCTCGCTTATGTAAGCACCGAACGTTTACATATTATATCCTCAACTTTCGAAACCTTGTTCCTGCTCTCTTCAGGCGCTACGAAAATTCTTTTTTTACCTATCCTTTCTTCAAATAAACTCCGACAATTCCTTCTGACGGCTTCGTTTTGTTTAATAAGATGACTCGAAATCTTAAACAAATTCCTAAAAAGAATAGTATGCACGTGTGTCACTCTGGATGAAGAATAGACTGCAGGTCTGCTTAAGTCAGGTACTGTTAGAAGGAGAGTGTATCCTTCGACACCCCGTAATTCTTACACCCTCAGCATGCGAACTACATCCACCTCTCCGTTACGTGTCACGGGGTGAATGTCGACATGGAAAGTCACGAGAATCAGGTTCCTTCCTTTCTTGTTCAAGAGAGCACCGGGACTTTCGCCCACATTCTCTCAAAAACTGTTTTTCGGCTTCTGTCACAAGTTCCGCAGGAAAATTCGAAGTCGTATGCAGACAGAGACCTGAGACAGACGTAGTAAAGTCTGTGCTAGGAAGCTTCATCGCAAGTGAGTCGTTCTATTATTCCTACATCATCTACTTTATGCTGACCGTGTTGCAGATGGCATATAATTCGGGTTACAGAGGAGCAGATTCCTACCAAAATCACTTCCCGGCACAGCAAAATGGGATGCACCACTACCAAAACTTTCACCAAAACCCTCATAGTGGCCCTCCTGTAGTTAACGTGGGTAATCATTATAATATAGGAGGCACTATGATCAGCTACTACTATAGCTTCCCACCGCTCAATAGACCACCACACGGCTTTCACTCGAACACATTCGTCTCGCAACACCCTTTAAATTACGAACAATACCACAACAACCGAAACAATGGCTGGCAAACACATCAGGACCGTCCATATCTTCGCAATAATACCTGGCAAGCACCGCAGAACCCTCCACAATACCAACAAAGCACTCAAAGTTCGAGCCTGAATCATCCCAGTGGAGGCACAAATGGTGTCAGACTTTCCCCAACCAAGCCTTCCATCAATCAGATGGCATCTAATGACCAGAGCTGTCCACAAAGTACTTCATCAGCATCCATTACTTCTCACCAGAGCTTGGCTGTTGCGGTCCCATCAATCCCAGAAGCCCTTCATCTGATTACCTCAAATAACCCCAAGGATCACCAAGGAAGCTTCATCAACACTGCAGTCCCTTCTCAGTCTCTGAAAGACACGAAATCTCCGAACCCTTCTAACCTTAACGATATGAAGAGTCAACAACAAGGGTCCAGAGAACACTCTACTATGAATATTCCGACACAGAATGCCACGTCTATTGATCCTATGCCTCCGCTAAAATATCAATTATATCGGACAGGTGGTGGAATACATATACAAGTTCCCCGGTACGTAGAATATCCTCCCATTTAGTATGAAATTTCCGCATCATCTTATGTTGAGTTTCATATTTGTTAAAAAATACGATGAGGAGAGTTTTCATTTACTCTAGTCTCCTAACTCCAAGTTCCTTTAAATTCTGCTTTTCCCTTCATGTTTCTCTATTTGCCATATCTTTTGAAAAGTTCACATTCACAGAAGTTTGGCCCTGAGTGGTCCTGGGCTCAGTACTTATGGATGAATGGTTTTATATAGCCGGGAAACCACAGCTAATTCAAAATTTTGTGCTCGGACAGCCAGCAGAACGAAGTAAAAATTACTGCGTTAGCTGGGGTGTGGAGAGAGTTTCATAGAATGGGGTGTCGTTCCATTACGGTGGGATTTGAAGGTGGAAATAAATACAGGATACTCGATCCGGGTGAACTTTCATCGAAGAAAATCACACTTAATCTGCCTATTTCAGGTCAGCTTCCATCGAATCAACTCGGACCTGATACCAAGTCTTTGAATACTCGGCTCATTGATCCAGAAAACCTCGATCACTTGTTGCATAAATGTCTATCGACTGAATCAACTTTGGCTAGCATGGTTCACACTCCACATCAAACTAGGACTTCTGACACAAAATCGGCTGGCGCCGACGAGAATCTGCTGAAGGCCAGTCAATCAATCAAAACGCTTTGCTAGTTCCTAAACCTGCTGATCCAGTTACACAAGTCTATCCCTACCCCTATTTGGATGGAGAACCTATGCCAAACTCCACGAAATCGATTGACTTCATAACAAGTTGGACAATGCAAACTTCACAGGAGGATGGTTTACCGGCTCGGGTAATCAATGATAGCTCTTCAAAGGATTACTCTTCATCAGATTACTCCGATGATACATCTTCAGAGTGGGAGATGCAAGATAGTGATGATTCGACCACCGATAATGATAGCGATATAAAGAAAAGCAACAAGCGTAAGAGAAAGATGAAGTAGGTATCAGTCTGACCTCATGAGTATCTAGAGTTAACAAAATATAGGAGGCACAACTCTGAGAAGCTTAATTCTCAGACTAAAGCAGGCGGCTTGAAAAGAAGCAAGCGGACTCGTGCTCGGTAGTCCACCACGAAGATGTCGTTGCGAGCCGTCATATTTGGCTTCTGGTGGATATCTCTTTGTGGTCTTCAAATGGATTATGGATCGATATATTCTATGCGGACTGATTGAAGTCATGTGACAAGGTGTTGCTTGTATTTGCTTCAATGTTTGCGAATATCTAGTAAATTACCCCAAAAGTTTGTCTGTAATTGATGTCCTCTTGTTTCGACCCAAGCAGTCCGCTGTCTAATTGGAATGTAATCGTGAGGAAGACTTTCAAGTCTTTTCATCGTGGTTCATAGAAATAAATGCAGGAGCTGGCTCAATATTGAGTACAATTGCGTATTGGCTGGGATTGTTTTCATTAGTGTGGTTTGGGAAAATGTCATAAATTGTGTGGTTTAATGGAATAGCTGGCTGCTTCCACGTAGTCTCTGCTCTTCGAATCAATTCCTCATACAACATCCATGAGAGCGCAGAACCTATCGCCTTTCGTGTCAAACGTAGGGATACTCCGTCATAGAGCGCACGAACGCCATCTTCTACAACGATCTTACGGGCTGCGTAGAGAATGTTCTTGTACCTCTGTGGCTGTAGCTGTATGCGTGTTTTGTTAGCGTCAAACGGGTTGGTTATGAATGAACAGGTTACGCTCGCAAGGGCTCCGGATGTGAAGTTTATGGTGGCCGCCATAGAAGGACCCATGGTTAAGGACTCGCTAATACTGCGTTGAGCTTGTAGTGCGCTAAGTCGCTTCTTGAACTGCTCGTAGAAGAGGACATATAGACCAGCAGAGGGTGCATCACGAGCAGCAGTTGCCCCATAGCCCGCAAAGAAATAAACTTCTTACGTATGACCTAATGGGTACTGTTAGCTGCGGCCAAAACTTTCATAATTCCTAGAAATGGAATCTAAATCCATCCTGCCTTTTATGGATATTGTGACGGCTAATCAACAAATCATACCCTAAAGCTCCATGGGTTATGGATCTTCTTATTAACCTTAGCAGTGGTCACAATTCGCGTTGGTACGGAACATGGATCAGAGAGAAAGTCATCGCGAAACGTCAGCAAAAGACACCTGGAACAGATGCTATGAGCAAGATTATACATAATCGTCAAGCTTTGACCTTGAAGACTCTCTGTGACGAGGGGAAGCTGATGGTCATTGCTGGAGTGTATGTTACCGGTTACGCCCCATTGAAATGTAAGACTGCTAACAAAGTCTTTCCAGTGACACTGTTTCCACAGTATTGACATCGATAATGTTTCATCTGGCGCGGAATTCTAGGGTCCAGAGCAGACTACAGGAGGAGCTTGACGCCGTAGGCGGATTGTTAAATGACGATTTCGAATACCGGGCTATCTCATCCCTCCCTTACCTCGACGCTGTAGTTCAGGAAGGCCTGGAAATTCAGCCTCCAGTCCAAGGCGGCATTCAACGCGTGACACCGGCAGATGGTCTCCGCCTTGACGACGGCACCTACATCCCCGGAGACACGATTATCAGTGTCCCGACGCTTCCTCTGCAACGGGATCCTCGCTATTTTGTTTAGCTAGAAGACTACCTACCAGAGCGCTGGACAGAGGAGAAGGAGAAGATTTTAGATCGGGCTACGTTTATACCATTTTCCATGGGATCTTACATGTGCGTTGGGAGGGGCCTGGCGGTGATAGAGCTGAAGACTGCGTTATGTATGATATACTCGGGATTTAGTGCCCAGTTGGCAGATGGTGAGGATGGAAGAAAGTTTCTCGAAGAGACAGAGGACTGCCAAATCACCCACCCGGGAGATTCAAGGTCGTTTCTCTGAGAGGATTTAGAAGATGGAGATGAGTCCCACGGATGTCGAAACTAGATAAGATCTCGTTTTCTTGCGTCAGCTTTATTACCGTAAAATTATGAGCCGACTATGTCTTTGTACGAAGAAGTCATTGTATGTCGAACTGTGAGTTCTCAAATACATTGAAAAATAGTGCGCTCTCGCTCAACCTTCATCGTCGTGAGTTGTGGTCGTCTAGGCTTATAGCACGTGTGTGGATGCTTACTCAGCCGGCCTTTAGCGCTCTTGTGCCACAGCTCAGGCTTGCGCAAGCTTGCTCCAACTAACCTCCAAGATTGTGAATCAACCAGTTATCTATCTAATCGCATCGCATATACCAATCGCCTGCTCGTATCGAAACGAGTTATTGATAATAAAATTACAGATACCCAGTAGTTGAAGACTGCGCAACCCCTGAGAAAGCGTGGAAGACAGCTTACTATTACGTTACGAGGTTCGCACGAGGCTAGCAAAGGACAATGTCTGAGGAACGACTCTGGAAGTTCAGAAAGCCGGAATGGATGAATAGCGCGACAGCGAAGGGCGCCGGTGTGTATACTGCAGGCGCATTGGTAAGGCTCTCCCCAGGTCGACGACCCCAGCCAGTCTGCGATGACGGTGCTTGGAACATGCGAACAGACGTTCTGAAAGTACGCACACTAACATCGCTCATTCAATAGTTCTCCCTCTCCTTCTTCATCCTCCTCGATGCAGCTCTCTGGTCCCGCTCCCCGCTCAACGGCTCCGATCCTCCAATCCACATCACATTTATCGACTGGCTACCACTCATCTTCTCATCCCTTGGAATGCTGATTATCAATTCCATTGAGAAGAGCCGCCTCTCCGCAGACTCATTCTCATATAGCGGAAGCGGCGTCGCCTGGAAGGCACGAGTGGTGTTGTTCTTGGGCTTTGCTAGTTTGGCGGGTGGTATGGCTGGTGGTGTTACTGTGTTGGTTCTGAAATACGTGGTTCCAGGTGCTCAGTGGCCCACGTTGAGTATGGGGATCGCAAACTTGGGCGCTAATGGTGGAGTTATGTTGAGGTGAGTTTAAGAGGTTGCGGCGGGGAGCAGCTGCTGATGGGGACGCACTGGGATTGATGCTAATCTGGTTATAGCTCGGTTGTTCTATGGATCTCGCAGAACATCGAGGACGAGTACTCCTACAACTTGGCACTTTAAGATAGTGCACTGCAGACAGGAGAATGACGATCCGACTGCACGAGTTGAAGGGATTAGTGGAATGTGGTGCGGCTCTGGTGACGATACTACGACATGCGAACATTCAGAATGGATATAAGTGGATGGGACGCACGGTAGGGACGGTTGAAAGGCTTTTCGGGGCTTTATTTGTAGTATAGTGAATTGTTACATGCGAGCGATATAGGGAGTCTACCATGGGTCAATTCGAATTTGTGTTATGGTGCATGATCTCTGAGGCTACTTGAAAATGGTCAGTGATGCAACGTGAAAATGGTCGGTAAAATACTCGGAACATCGACAGATCACCATGTTGCTGGGATATAAGTCACATCCACCTGTCTGGGCCAGTACCGGCAGACCTTGCCATTACCATTTCATCGAAAAATCCATAACTTAAGGGTCTTTACATGTTACCTAGCTTGAAGCACTTCCTCGGACCCGGACCCGGATCATCCCCGGGAAAATGACGGCACCCTAGAGCCGAGAGCCGTTGGACCCCATCAAAAAAAGTCCAGCATCCGCATTCGACTTACTAAAGTTGCTAGTTAATGCGATACAGCGCACTTTCAATTGAACACTTCTCCTCTATGATTTGACTTCGAACATTCTTTCAATGGTTGTATTCTTATGATTCTTGAATCATCACGAGGGGTTCGCTCTTAGATTGTGGTCGAAATGGTCAAAACGGTCAAAACTATAGATCCGAAGCCTGCGCCGGGCAGCTACTCTTCATTGGCGGCTCAATATGCTCGAGCTAAAGAGCGACAAGCAGAGGAAGAGAGGGAAAAGAGGGAACCAAAGAAGAAGGTCGTGGTCGAGGTGCCGAAGAAAGACAATAGGGATGAGCTGAATGAGATGAAGAGAGGCAGCTTCAGGAGAGCTTGGTGGGGAGTTACGGGTTGGTGGACTTGGGTTTTGTGAGTACACTAGCTATGGACGACTGCTGGCCTTGGGGAACCGTATGCTAATGATTGCAATCACTAGATTCATGCACGCGGCGGGAGTCTACTTCTTCACCAAAGGTTTCCTTCTTACACGCTTGGTCTTGGAGGAAACTTCGATATGCAGCGAACCACCTATTTCGAGAAGTGTAGAATACAAGGGCTCTGGCACACCGGAAGCGGGATGTTGGCATCCTCGGACATTCGATCGAGCTGTTGTAGTTATTATCGATGCCTTACGATATGATTTCACAGTCCCATTTTCCGGCTCCGAGTCTCAGCCTCAGCAAGCTTTCCATAATGCCCTCCCGTTCTTGTACGAAACTGCGACTAAGCAGCCCCAAAACGCGTTTTTGTTGCCGTTCATTGCGGATCCACCGACTACTACACTGCAGAGATTGAAGGGATTGACGACTGGTACACTGCCGACGTTTGTGGATGCTGGATCGAATTTTGCGGGTACGGCAATCGAGGAGGATAATTTGTTGGGACAGCTGAAAACTGCTGGGAGGAAGATCGTGCATTTGGGTGATGATACATGGACTGCGCTGTTTCCGAGATATTTCGAGGCGAACATAAGCCATGCTTATGATTCTCTTAACGTTTGGGATCTACACACTGTCGATAATGGGGTCACAGAACACATTATGCCACTTCTTGCGAGAGAGAGGAAGAATGACTGGGATGTTATGTTCGCGCACTATTTGGGTGTCGATCATGCAGGCCATAGATATGGTCCTAACCATCCTGCTATGACCACCAAGCTGCAACAAATGGATGGTGTTGTGAGGGAATTGGTGCAGAAGCTGGATGACAATACTTTGTTGGTGATAATGGGTGATCATGGTATGGACGGAAAAGGCGACCACGGTGGAGAAAGTGACGACGAAGTCGAAGCCGCCTTGTGGATGTACTCCAAGAAAGGGATATTCGGACGCACTGATCCAGCCTTTGTTACACCCCCGCAAAATGCCAAGATCAGGCCGGTCAATCAGATTGATCTGGTACCAACTCTTGCTTTATTGCTCGGACTTCCTATTCCATTCAACAATCTCGGTCGCCCGATTGAAGAGGCTTTTGCTGGTAAAAAGGGAAATGCTTGGGATAACTTGGCGAGTGTTGCGAGAATGACAGCTGCTGGTATTAAGAGATATCAAGCTTCGTATTTCTCCGCCAGGGGTATCGATGAAAGTACTATCGATGGATCACCATGCACTCTCTGGACTAAAGCCGAACAAGCTTCGACTTCGAGATTGACAAAGTCAGCGGATGTCTATCATGCATTCTCCGAATTCCAAGGAGAGACACTAAGAATCTGCCGAGATCTATGGGCACGATTCGATGTGCCAAGCATGATTTTGGGAATCACAATCTTAGCCGGCGGAGTCTTAGCTCTACTTCTTTATGCGAACAGTAATGTGGAAAACGGAAAGGCGGTTGAAGACCAGGATTTTGATGAGGCCGAAGCGAAACTTGAGCTTGAGGCTATCCGAAAAGGGGAGAAGGCACTTGGAGAAGTTGAAGTTAACCCTGGCCTTCTTTCTTGGACGTACATTTCCACGCTTGTAGGTGCGACCGTTGCGGTAGGTATTTGGACTATGCGCGCGGAAGTTTCGGAGTCTCTGAGTGAGGCACATATCGTCGATTTTGCTACAGCAGGTGCGGCGATTGGTGGACTGCTCGGGGCTCTCAAATCGCTTATGAAATTGGGCAATCCCCTTCCGACAACTTTGTGGAGCTGGATGGCAGTCATTTTCACTCTTAGCCAGTCGATTGGTTTTGCATCCAATTCGTACACTATCTGGGAAGATTCGATCTTGCTGTTCTTCATCTCGACTTTTGGGGTCGCTGGAGTTGCCTCGTCACTTCGACAAGCAAGTAAGAGAGATCGCACATTGGGTGTCTATCACTCGCTTGTTTTTATCGGACTCGCCTGGGTAGCCTCCTTCTCTAAGTTGTGCCGAGAGGAGCAGATGCCATACTGCAAATCTACATATTACGCATCTGCGACCTCCTCAACATCTGCGCCTTGGCAACTACTGATTCCTTTCACCATGGCATTTGTTTTACCTAGTTTTATCAAATCTTACTATGACAGTAGTCTTTCATATGAAGGCTTTGCACCGGCTTGGATTGGATTTTCCTTTAGACTGGGTCTCTTTCTCATCTCCATTTTCTGGGCCTTGGATGCCGCAGATGATGGAAATTGGTTCCCAGACATCTATGAAGGTCTGCTCAAGAACATTCGAGTGCCGATTGCTCAAACAGTCTTCGCCATGGCCATTGGTGCAGGAACTATCGCTTTCAACTATGCACCGCCGTGCGTTTCTATTGGCACAGTGTCACTTGGTGACTTTGCTCCCGTCAATGCTCAATACAGGGGGGCAACCCGCGTTATGATTCTTGGATATGGAAATAGCCATGGTGCCAGATACTTCCTTCTCGTGGTCAACGTCCTCCTCGCAGTCCTCATGATCCAAAAACCCATGGGCTTCGGCGCCATCTCACTCATGTCCCTACAAATCCTCTCACTCGTCGAATTCCTCGACCTCAACTCGCTCACCCACTCCCCTATTGGCCCCATCATGCTCGCCCTTCTCGGCTCCTTCCACTTCTTCAAAACCGGCCACCAAGCGACCCTCTCCGCTATTCAGTGGGAATCCGCATTTATCCCTCTCCACACCATCCGCTACCCGTTGTCGCCCCTGTTCGTCGCGCTGAACTCGTTCGGTCCGCAGATCCTGGCTGCGGCCGCGGTGCCGCTTGTCGTTTTCTGGAAACAGAAGCCGAAGAAGAGGGGTCTGTTGAAGGCCGTTGCTGCCGCCTTGGCTTGGCATGTGTTGTACTATGCGGTTGTGGGGTTGGCGACTACTATGTGGGCGGGTTGGTTGAGGAGACATCTTATGCTGTATAGGGTTTTTAGTCCGAAATTCATGACGGCGGCGGCTGCGCTGGGGGTTGTGGATTTAGTGGGCATTTTGGTGGTGCTTCTGGGGACGAGAGGGAATATTACGAGTGTGGGGAATGTCTTTGGGTGGCCGTGAGAGTTGGTGGAAGGACGGAGAAAATCTCGGACAATATATGTGAGATGAGATAGCTGTTTGGGCATCGTTGAGTGGTGAGCCGGAACTCAGGGGAGGGTCTGATCCCGAGAGGTTGTTTGGATTTTTGCATAGCATAGCGTAGCGTAAGGGTTGGAATATTGATGGGGAGGTAATGCAGTCAATGTTCAATGGCTTTTTCAATTCCTGTAAGATCAATGGGTCTTGTGTAGCCGTCTGAAGCAATTGTGATAACCTCGCCCAGGCGTCAAGGTTCCTATGCCATTTACTCCACGATACCTCCACCTCTGCGACAATCGGAACTGTCGAGGTTTGTTTTTAGCTTACTTGCAAGTGCATGCCCTGCTGCGGGATATTTCTCCCATCTTATCCATATACATTATTACCTTACCGCTTACTCAACATCGACTAACAAGCTACATCACACCAAACCAACAAACAATACCCACCCACG
>LLKJ01003577.1:0-21786 GCA_002242865.1 Clarireedia sp. CPB17
GGTGTGGGGTTGGTTGTTGTGGGGGATAGGATGGAGGGTGTAAGAGGGGTGTCGTTCTGCAGGAGGGTTCGGTTGGCGATGAGGAGACGAGAAAATTGGTGGGATGTGTAGGTCCCGTTGAGTAGTGGTTGGATAAAAGTCGGCCATATTTGTAGACAGACTGTGCGGAACGAGAGGAGGTCGCGACCGGAGTGCTTGGATAGAGAGTCGTATACTGTAGGGAGGAAGCGTTGCCAAATGGCTGCGGTTTCTTCGGGACCATCTGCTAAACGGGGATGTGGTTTGCAGGTTCGAGAGAGGATTTTCACGAGCTCGGTTTTGTTGTACGCTGGGAAGTTGATATGCGGCATGCCAGGAAGGTGGAAAGCGCTCGGGCGCGGAATAGTAGTTATGAAGATCGTTGTAAGATTTGGGATCTGGAATTGTTAGCTGCTGAAGGGGAATTGGGATACGCGCAAAGGACGTACAATCTCGCTCAGCCGTGCTAGAGCTGGAAGCATAGTTGACGGAGCCTCCCTCTGCTTGTCTATACCATCAAACACCAAAATGAACCTCTGTTTCGCAGCTTGTGCCGAGTCTGTGGATTTCCATCCTGCGAGGAGTTTCTCGACCTCGACAACTAATTGCGCAAGATTTTCACATCTTGGTACACCCCCCTCCCATTCAATAGCTTTCGCAACAGCTCCTAAGGTTTGTTCTAATAAGTGTCTTCCTGAGATACACTCGGCACTTTTGATGATCGCGTATCGCAGCTCGCCGTCAATGTGATGCGTTGCAGAGGAACCGTTTGTGGCAGAGGAATCAGGAGATGATAGTGCTTCCAGCAGTGCCCTGGTTATAGCAGATTTGCCTGTAGCCTCGAGGCCATGGAGAACGACATTCCTGCAAGGAGCGGATTGGATCTGACAACAAATAGTTAGTTGAATGCTTGCGCTGTGCTGGAAATAAATGGAATGCGCTCACCGAAAGCAGAGTAGCAAGGGAACGAATTTGCTGATCCCGACAGGGGAATTGGAGGATTGGGGGGGGGAGCAACAATTCGTTTGGCAGATTGAAGAGGGCGGCCATTATATCATCATCACATTAAGTAGCCCGTTTTGTTGACAAGTCGCGACGTTCTTGTCCTTGCTTAGATTAGACTACGAGCGTTAGAGTACACCAAATCCACGCGCTGGCACGTGAGAATGAGCCTAAAGTGGCTAAACCATAGGCGAGGTTAAGCTCCTATAAGGCTCACGAGTAGGCGGATTTATACCCTGTACATTCTGTAATTCGAGGTTAGAACCATCACAATGCAGGAAGTTTCGAGAGTCAGGAGTCGGCCGCTTCTGCCTATTTCATATATCGAACTTTTCCGGACTTCTTTCTTCGAGGGAATCTCACGATCTCGTATCTCGGTGCTTCCGCTTTGTTGACGTCTTTGATCTCTTGTTGTGGGAAGGGATTGGGCCTGGTCCGTTTCGTGTCTGGTTTTCTCCACTTCTTGCTGACCCTCTTTCCCGTCGTTTCTCAAGCCTTTTTCCATGATATTTTGCGCCGAAAAACTTCAAAGTATTATTCTGCTATGATCTTGTCATCATCGCGTTGACGGAACCAAGAGAGTCTATATGTCTCAGCGATATCCATACATATCAAATATATGGAATTATTTCTACGAGCCTACCATACCAGCAATCGCCGAATGTTGAGGAAAAATGTCGACCACTTTCACAACAAAAAGACCTCACAAAAAGTCACGAGGTGGTTGTCAGACCTGTAAGAAGAAAAAGATCAAGGTAACATCAGCGCCTTTCAAAAGACTTCATAGTTCAGCGTATGGTCGCTGACCATTGATCAAAGTGCGATGAAGCTCAGCCGAAATGTGGTTTCTGTGAAATCAGAAAACTAGATTGTCTATACGTACCAAAAAGTACAAAATCCGCTCAGACAGTCAATCCAACAAGCTCTAGCCATGCTACAACCGAGCTTGCTCTAAGTAGAAGGGGCAGTAGTTCTCGGAGTAGTGTACATCCAGTCGAGACTTGGAATTTCACGACCTCGCTATTCCCCCCTATCACTACCTCAAGCGAAACTCTTTCCGTGATGGACGTACGGATGATGCATCACTACTCCATGTACACTGGGGGTATTGTAGCTCTGGGCCCCGAAGCTTGCCATGTCATGCGAGTTGCAGTCCCAACACTTGCTTTCGAGAACGAATTCCTTATGAATGGCATGTTGGGATTGGCGGCTCTTCACAATTGCTATTTACTTCCGCATGAGGAAATCCATCAACGGCAATTGGCTGCATATCGTACAAAAGCTTTGAATGCCTATCGTATGGCATTGCCAACCGTTAGTAAAGACTCAAAAAATTACGAGGCGGTGTTGATCATGTCACTGCTCTTGGTTGTGCTGCTGAGTGGAGGTCCTGCTACTACAGATGACCTTACAGTTATCAACTGGCTGGGACTGTATAGAGGGCTTGGTCTAATCATACGGCTGAAAGATGGTGGTATAGTGACAGGGACCTCGGTCGGGCCATTGTTCATTCGAGATTTCAACGACTTGCTTGCAACTCCCGTGGTTCCCACTGTTCTCTTGAATATGCTATTCATGGAACCCGATGACGAAGATTTCGGAGATTTACAATTGTACTGCCAAACATTGGATGCGCTTGGTTTATTATATGCAAGTCTTCGTCAGGATGAACTTACTGAGCCTCTGTTTATACGGATCATTTCGTGGCCTTCATTCACACCACCCGACTTCACGGATTTAGCGAAAAAGATGCGACCAAGGGCATTAGTGATTTGCGCATACTATATGTGCTTTGTCAAACTCGTTCGTGGACTTTGGTGGATTGAGAATCTGGCTGATCGCGATATCAAGAACATCAGCACAGTGTTAGGCCCAGACTGGAACCACGTTATGGATGTTCCACTTCAAGTATTGCAGATGGAAGACAAGCTCGAGATTGTGAAGCTACTTCTTCGTTGATGATGTCAGCAGCTCCAAGATCCTTTTCAGCCAAATTATCGCCGAACATCCAGCTTACTGGTAATCAGGCGAAAATCCAACAAACGGTGCCGCCGATCCTCCAGAAACTCGATCTCACGGAAAATGGTCACGAATATGTGTCACCCTCCTGTTTTGACATCAACGGTTGTGCATCTTTGAGGTAATGAGACGGTACACAGGGGCGGGGGTTGAGACGCAGACAATTTCAATTCTTCTAACGAAGTTTCACGCGACCCATCCTTGTAAATGCCACCCTTCTAAGCGGCAGCAGACAAGTTACGCCTAAGATACCCTCCACTAGGCTATTGCAACAGCTCTACATAAGTCACACGTTATATACCCGGTATCTAACGTTGAGAAATTAGTGGAAATGAAGATACTTTCTGTAGTCTGCAAAGGAGTTCCAAAATAGAAAATCCAGGTCACTCTTAATTCTTCATTATTAATATAGCAACAAGATAACTCAGAAATACACAATTCTCTCTGCTCCAAAACAATCAATTCTTACTTCAAAGAAAAGGTCGATCACCTGGCCGATGTACCTCAACGTCGAAAATAAATCGAGGCGCGAAGAAAACTCCAAAACAAGACACAAACTGCGCCCTTTTCAATACTGTTTCAATATCGGACGATATTCCTCGCCGCACCAGATCTGACAGGAATGAAAAAGGTCGGTTGCCAAGGATATTTTACGCCAACATGCATCAGGATTCAGGACCACATGGCTTATTTGAGCTAAGCGCGGGGGATCAGAATAACTCGGCCCGTCATAGGCCTGTCATGATGTCAAGTTTGGGGTTCTCGCACGCATGCATGCAATTCGGGCAGGGTAGTTCGGATGGGGAATAGCCGAGCTTATCAGATGCTGGGGAACTCAGCCGTAAGGCTATGGCTTGGGGTTCAAGGGGGTGTTGGTGTTTTATTTGGAGGACCCGAGACAAGATAAGATGCAACCCTGTCATCGGGTATAGACATACGGGGTAATTATAGTTTTGGTTGTTGTTGGAGTCGTACGTCGTGGACCAATTACGGATGCGGCTACGTGCTTGTTGCTGTCTCAAGTGTAACAGCCCATGGGAGGCTTTGCTCACTCAACCAGTTTTCTTGTGTTGGGTATCTAATCCAGGGACGCTGAGTAGAAGGCAGTGTATGGTCATGAGGTATATAGTGCGCGACTTGTCCTTGTTTAATGCACTCATTCTTTCTCATTCTTTCTCAAACAACACACAGTAACATACTAGACATTTCTTTGACAGGCTTTGCATTACCGCAAGAAAAGCTAGACTTCTAATCTGATTCATACATACCGCCAAGTCAACTACTTAGTAATAATTAGCTCAACCCAAACCTTCAAGATGTATACCAGTACAATCACCGCCTCCCTCCTCCTTTTTAGCACCGCCTACGCTGCCTATGGTGCAGCCGATGCCAGCACAACAGCCACCACTCCTTCGTCCACCGTCTCTACTTCCCCTTCAGACCCCACGCACACCATCCTCGTCGGCAAAGATGGGCTGAAATTTACACCCAACGTCATTTCCGCCAACGTAGGCACCAAACTCGAGTTCCACTTCTATCCAAAAAGCCACTCCGTTGCTCAATCCTCGTTCGCGAAACCATGCGAGCCAAACACCAATGGAACAAGCTTCTTCAGCGGTGCGGTCCCCACTACCGACGGTGTAAATGCGAATGTCTTCACGGTCGACGTCAATGATACCAAGCCCATTTGGTTCTATTGCGGTGCCCCAAGTCATTGCGAGCAGGGCATGGTGGGTGCGGTTAACATTCCGTGAGTGTTCCTTTCCTCCACATCGTAAAAAGTATCGTAACTAACCATGATGAAGAACCGATGGATCAAAGACTGTCGAGCAATTCGCCGCTGCCGCTGCTAAGGTCCAAAACACCGTCAATGTTGCAAGCATTCAAGGCGGAGTTCTAGGCCCACTTAACAAGAACTCGAACTCTACCTCTGCTTCTGGCTCCGCCTCGGGGACCACTGCTGGTTCCAGTGGCACTGCTACATCAGCGTCTGCAGCTGCCAAATCATCGAGTGCTGCTGATGCAAGTGCGAGAATTGGATGGATGGGTGTCAGTGCTGCTGTTGTGGGTTTCGGATATCTTTTGGGAATGTAATGTGTTTATGGGGATTGGAGTGAAAAACACGAGTCCGATGCATTGATGGGTTAGATAAAGAGTTCATTCGCGTTACTTCTTGATTGGTTTGGCTTTGGAGGAATAATCATGGGGTGTTAGAGTGGCGTTTTTGGTGACATCCAGGTTTTAATATGATACACAAGAAATGCATTGATTGCTTCAGTCCAATGTTCTCAATGCGAGTAGTGATTGTTTAGACCAGCGTGTTGAAACTTTCTAAGACGTGATCATAACACCGAGTCATCGACCGATCTCGAGACTCTTTGAGGCTTCTCAAAGCAGTTAAAAGACGACACAGTGAATTTTAATTGATCGGAAGTGATCTAGTAGAATAAAATGGTTATACACTTAAAACCCCACTTGGGATATAAGATTAGTCCAAAGTGAATACGATTAGAAAGCATTCTTGTCTTAATAGGCAGTCTCCGACCTCAAATCCGAGCCCGATCAAATTCATATCTAACTCATAAGTCAGCTATAGTATCTTATCCTCCTTTAATTTTATCTTTCATACATTTATGCCTCAGGCATAACTCACCACATGTATTTGCAACTGTTGGTCCTCCTTGGCAGTTCCACGTCAACAAGATTGCTGAAGACTTCATACTCACACCGTAAATAGTAAATTCAGTCCGAGTACGAAAGAGTCCCTTCTCCTAAAGTTGGTTTAGAACCGCTTCTTCTTTACGATCCATCCTTCCTCCTATTTCGGGGTACTTTGTCATTTACAAGTCATACAACAATGGCGACGACGTTCACTTACTTTCCAGAGTTACCATTAGAACTGCGACGCAAGATCTGAGAGTTTTGTATACCGGATGGCCGCGTCATGGAATTTGATCGCCCTGATCCAATTACGATGGGAAATACATGTGGGGGCTGGCTGACGAGCTACAATAACACGGTGCAACCATACTGCAGTCGGGTATGCCGAGAGTCGCGCGAGGTTGCCTTTGAGAAAGGTAACTTCTTATGGGATATGAAGCAATTTGAGAGTCAACAAGAATACCAGGCGTTCAACAAAATGTACAACCCGTGGTTTTACCCTGGAACGGACATCGTGCACCTCAACTGGGACCGGAATTACGAGCCTAACTGGTGCTCAAATGAGAACGCAGTTCCCCATCTCCTCATGCTTGCCAAAGCTGCTCAGGGGGCTTCGATCACGTCGCTGCTTGTACAGCCCTTTGAGTTCAACGAGAACTATAAATATATAGACGGCCACCCAAGAGATCTTGATGACGAGTCTTTATCGTACCTAGGTGGCATGGATGAATACAAGGTCACTCTTCTGCACGTTAAAATTCACGCTACCGAGGCGCAAGTTATTGAGTCGGGGCTGTTCGAAAGCCTAGCAGCACCTATACAGCTCGTTGATACCTCGGACGAGGTGACCATTCAACGTATGTACAAGCTGTGGCGAAGCACGTTTCGAGATGATGAATACAACCATGATGACATTTCAGGGAAAAGACATGCTGAGCTCAAGTATGTGTCTGAAGAGATGGTTTTTTCGAAGGAGAATTTTGATATACGTGTTTGTAGATGGCAGAAAGAGTTAGAGCGGACTTGGCTTTGGCACAAGTGGGCGAAGAATATCCGTGAAGATACAATAGATACCATCGATTCGCTTGAAAAGCTGTGGATAAAACCTAATTTTGTCAGTGGGAGAAATCCGGCGGACAATCCTCTTTTTATATGGGAATGTATGCCGGATTATGACGGCGGTGAACATCCGGTTGCTGGTATCGATCTGAGATCTTTAGGTATGCCGATGTATGACTTCGACAAAAGTCACCCGTGGGCACAAGCTGTGCTTGACCATATGCCTCGACTCCGGCCAGTCATCATGTTTAGATATTGCCCTGATTCGGACCGTTGTCTCACATAAAGATTTAAATCAAATGATGCTTTAAACAGATTTACAGCTAGCTCGGTTTCCACTATAGAGACAGAATAATGTCAGCTATTAGGCTGTAATACTTCTTGAATCCTGTTAGATTAATCTTTGGAGTCCCTCTGTTAATAATTATGGAACTTCTGATTATATTATCGATATTTATTATTTGACAAGAGTATGACGATATAGCAGGATATTCAATGGAAAAGTGACCCTATAGTGCACTATTTAGATATACCGGGCGAACAAGGGTAGTCCATTCTTGATACAAGAAGGGAGATAATATATATGTTATACAATTTCCTAGCCTTCGTCGAAAAAACGAAGACAAGTAAGTTGAAGCAACAGATCTATTGGTTCTTTCTGAATCTTTCAGATTGAATAAACCTAGCCAAGCAACGAATCTTCAGTAAGGAAAGCTTTGGACTCCAAACTCATGGTGTCGGCAGTCATATCAGACACAGCTTATTTAGCACAGCTCTTAGTGATTCTCTGGATAAGGGCCGCGTCCTCGTCAACTGTAGAGTCCAACGAAAGGACTTCGGAACCACTCATCGTCCGGCGTAGACTTGCAATCTTCGCTAATCCTTCAGCATCCCTTGCTACTGCTGCCAGACCACCAACACCAAACAACAAACCTAAAGCGGTCATTGGGGCGCTTTCAGGGTCTTCTACTATAGTATAGATGTCTAACACCGCGTTAGCAGCTAGACCAGCAATAGCGATGGTTGTTGCAATGGCGCCCAGTCCAGCAGTTGCAGCGCCTATTTCTCCAACAAATGGTACAACCCCAATAACTGCAGTCAGAACGAGCAAGATGATTTTCTTTTTCTCGTCCTCTTCTTCCTTTTTGCCTAAAACTTTGACTTGTTTCATTGCTTGAATGGCTTGGGAAATCATAGCTACAGGCATAGCAAAAGCTTGGACAACATCATCTCCCGAGCCCCCCCATTGTCCAAGCATCATATCCATTCGTGTGGCAATGATCTTGTTAGGCAAATCGTTCATGGCAGGACCAGCGGCAGTGAATAAATCCTTGGGATTTGTCACTGTGATCTTTTTGACCGGTTGTGGATATCCATGCCAAATTTCGTGGTGTCGGATGCAAGGAACAGTTATCGGGTCGTCACTGACGCAGCTAGTCCAATCCTCATCTTTCAAGATCAACCACTCCGGGGATATGCCATAGTTTTGCTGCAAATCGGCATAGAATCCTGTAGAATTGATCAACGTCCAATAGTATTCATCGTTGTCACCACGAACTATTGGCGGACACGCCACGGTAGTGTTTGTGTTGGCATCGAGGTCGTAGTGAGCACATTCGAAGTACTTCTGACCAGGTGCCGATGTGTCGAAGTATTCTCTATAGCTCCACCCCATGAATGAGTCTAGAATTCCTGGAACCTCATCTTTGATGTAGGTTGTATAGTATCCGAAAAGGCTATCGTAGTCCGCGTTCGCATCGTTATATTCATCCAACTCAGCTGTGACGTTGTTGTAAAGAATATCGTGCATATATATATAGGCACAATATGTAGGAAAATTGTTGGATTGATCTGCTAACGCCCCCAAATCCGTGAAGGTGAGAGTGAGATCACAGGGAGAAGTATCGTCGCCCTCTTCGCAACTACAATAATTACCAATGTTACAGGCCCAATTACACAGACTTAATTGGTCTGCATTGGTTATATCCACCGAATAGGTGGTAACTTCGGGGATTTGATCCTCGGGGACAGACAGCACCAATGCTCCTTCAGATGTACACGAACAAAGATGAACTGGGCGGTATCCGATGCTACAGGTGTAGGCACAGAGCTCTTCTAAGCCTTCGTCACTGTTGGCGGCTTGTCCACCTGTACATGCCTTTGGGTTGAAGGGCGATGTGGTAGGTATGGTGGTAGCCTGTTGCGTGGATGAACAGTATTGAGGGAAAGAGAATCCGTATTGATACTATGAAATTAGAAAGTCAGTAAACATACCATTTAAATATTTAACTGAATAGCATAGTGATTTGAAAAAAACATAGTCCCAGGAAAGAAAAAAATGAAGGGTCAAGCCTTACCGTCCACGCACAAAGGCCATCATAATCGGGATCACTTAGAGCGTATCCTTTATCGCCCGTGAACTTAGGAAGATCTTTTTGCAATCCTAAAGCACTACAATAGCATGCTGATCAAGTCAGTACAGGTCAAATACGGGAGGGAAAACAGGAAGTGAAGGGCTCTCCTTACCGCTAATGGGGCAGTACCTATATTCACACACAACTAGACACATCGAAGCAAACCCTTCAGCACCTGATCCTTGTGTACATACAAGATCCGAGACATCATGAGGAGTTTCGACAGATATCTTTCCAGAAACAAAGTCACCAGCGACAAAGGGATTGAAGTTTGCGTAGCCACCTTCAGTACAGCCACCAATAGCTTCCCCAGTTACAGTCAGAATAGTAGCGCTGTTTCGAATCAGATCCGGCGAAACAGCACCGGTGCTTGTTATGTATACCGAGCCATGGTAAACTCCAACTCCACCTGCAGGTTCCGATTGCCAACCTACAGGATAGGCATGGCCCCCTACGGTAACTGTTACCGAAGCTGACGAGCCGAGAACAGCAGTAACACCAATATACTTGTAATTCAATACATTGCCAGGAAGATCCTCGATCTGATACTGACTAGCTGTGTTGATAGTAATACCGCCATCCTTGCAGTCATTGGGCGAGTGAAGCACTAAATGGATGATAATTAGAGAAAGGAGACACGAAAACAGCTGATTGCAACGTACAATACTCAAGAATAAGACTCTCCTCGGTGACAGTAGCCTTCCCGGTTTTGTATTGCTCTGCCCATATTGCAAGCGGCCATCGCCATGCCTCGTGAGACATACCAGTAACATAGTCGAATGTGTCATCTCCTTGTGCAAAAGGTGGCGAGGGGCGAACATTTCCAATATAATGCGACTAGTTAATTTTTGTCAGAGACATTGCCAATAGAGAACTGGGAAGACCAAAAGGGGTGTTTGCTACCTCTCCATAGTCGTTCCAACTGATAATATCGACATAGTCAGGTTGTGCCAGAAGGATTTTAGTCCAACGATCACTCCAAAGACTCATGGAGGCGTCTGGCTAAGCCCAGTTCTTGCCGAAACCAGGGAGGTTAGTGTAAAACCAAGGGGATGCAGCCATCATATAAGGCTTCTGAGTGGAATCATCACTTGGCTCTAAGTATAAAGCGTCAGTAAATTATAATAATACAAATCAAAGTCGGACGAATGCACTTAGTACTTACTAAGATATTGTAGATAAGATGCATCTGTATATGTGTTCATTCTGGTGCCATCGTACGGCCACGCTGCCCAGCTGAATAGACCGTCTGCTACACCATTCTCAAGTGCAAGTGCTGGTTTGGCGCCGTAGGAAGACCAGTCAGGAATAAAGAAACAACCTGTCGACGCTTTGATGTCGGTCCAATCTGCAGCATTGGACGGTCCTTCGAAAGTTGAGACCAAAGGCTGTGAAGTGTTCGTATGGAAATAGGCACCGTTTGATACATACTCGTGAAGAAGAGCTGTGACAGTACCCTTATCCCAAGCACCTTCACTGGCGTAGTCAAAAGAGAAGAAAAGCTTGAACTCTTCAGCGGCATTCGCAGCTGTGAAGGCATTTGAGATCTGGGCATCATTGAAGGACCTTCCACTAGCGATGTTGAGAGCAAAGGCATCTATTTTAGCCGTCTTAGCAATGACTATCTCGGTAGTCCAATCAGTAACCGTGAAGTCTTGCGTATTATCAACCTATTGATAGTTGGTTAGTGGAATTTTCCTCAACACAGAGAGAGTGTCGACTAACCATGAAGTGAGCGAAGACGGCCTTAGCGGCAGCAAAACGGTTGAAGCTCAGCAGCAAAAACGTAAAGATCAAAAGAATATGCATATTGCCAACAGCTCTGAAGCGCTGTCCGTATGTAATGCGAATATTTGCAATGAAGCTTGATAGTGATGAAAAGGTACTACTGTATGTTGTTTCCTACAACTTCTTACTTATACTCTCACTACTTGCGATCCAGCCATTTTTGAGTATTTCTAATTATGTCTAGCATCAACTATCCTGCAACCAACATCGACCTGTGTTGGCTCCGGCTCAGCTTGCTTGCTTGCCAGCGGAAATTTGTGTAATCACCGCATCCCCACTGTGCCGATTCCTTTAGCAAGTATCTCCGTAAAGTATATCTTCATGGGTACAACATCTGAAGCCCCCATTGCGAGGACAGCCTTGTACTCCCATCACAGCATCTAGGAACTTTGATTGGTAAGTTGATACGAAAGTACGATACTTGTCCTTTCCCCCTGCATTAGTTCTATATGATAATCACGGATATTAGCAGTTAAGGCAGATTAGGCACAGGAACAGTGGAACGTTAGCATCAACCATATCACATGCGTTCGAAGCACGAAACGAACGCGGCTGCGGCTCCTACCATCCTTTTCAGCCCCATAAGCGCATGCATCCTCTAATGAAAAACGTTCAGGATAACCGGGAGAAATCCCAACTAACGGGAGATCTCATGACTCTGACCGGTTGGAGGCTGAGCACCGTTCCACTCACAGTAATACCCAACCTGCCAAACTGTAATTAGATGAAGAGATGCTGCAGATAACTAAGCGATTGTGTTTCAAGATAAGATTCTAAACTTATGTCTCAATATTTTCTTGCAAAAATCACTTCTCTGACCCGAGACACCCTTGTTGTGTAAAAACACCAACTCATCTCATTTAATTTCTTGCCCAATAATGAACTGAAATGCCCAGCTGATTTACTGTAGGATCGTGAGTTTGTTACGCCCACCGCGCCCCACTCCTAGATAATCTGAACAGGGTACAGTACGGCGCGGAGGTGATTCTTATCTCTTCTTACCTGGTATTCCCTCCCGAATTTAAAGAGCTTTTTGGGAAACTCCTCCATATTGCAGAGTATCAGTTGTTACTTTGAGCGGCTATGTTGCCTTGTTCTACTTTAGTTTAATTACTCGAGAGCGGCTGAACCGTCCAGTCGGTACTGTAGCACACACCTTCGCTTAGTGGATACCAAAGCTGTACTTGAAGGTGCTTTGAATTTGTGAAAAAACTCTAGAGTTGTGATATTTGATGACTGAAAGCTGTCAGCTACCAATGTCTTGATATGTTTTATACAGACCTCTCTGAGCAGTTTGAGAATAACAACGAAGAAAGTTATAGAAAGTAGGTTTCATACTCCTCACTGTAGTTTGGTGAGGTTTCTCTTGGCGCTGTAAGCGAAGGCGAGTGTGTTGGACCCTTGAAAAACATTGCCCCGCCGATTGTCTTTGCCTCATGCACCACCGAGGCTCGGACAGTATAAACCAACACCGAAGGAAAACTAACGGTTGTTCTTTCGTTTCATACATGAACAACGCTACATATAGTTGGTTCCTACAAGATGATAGATATTTGTCCCGTGTCTTGTAGACCAATGTCAAATGGATTCGTTTGATTACCCTCCAATCACGGCCGTGCTAATCCACGCTGGTCTGTAGCCGGACACCGAGGATCAGTTTGGAATGGATACATTGTTGGTAAGTGGATATTTTGAAATTGACCTCATGTTGGCTCCATCTGAAGTATCAACCCTGAATCGTAAAACTTTCATTTCTTTTCTCGTGCGATTAGAATCTGGAAGGAGGAATACAACCTTGAACGGGATGGAGTGTCAATACCTAATCTATCACACATAAAATAGTCAGAATCCTGACCGGTGAAAATTGCAAGGGCATGAAGATTGTCTAGTCACACCCTCACGAAGATGCTTCAAGTAGTTGGAGTAGCTATGTACTATATATCGGCTGCTTCGTCTCTTGCCATTGTGCATTATTGGCGCAGCAGTCTGTTGAATTGGTGTTCTATTCTCAACCTCATATATTCTCTTTCTCGATATTAAACTACCTCTCAAGTATCACACCGCTCCTCAAAACATCACACTACCTGAGTCTACCTCTCGAACATCACACTGCCCCTCAACATCACACTGCCTCTCAACCTCACACTGCCTTTAAACATCACACTATCTCTCAAAATCACTATGAGGTTCCATGAAGTCTGCCTTCTTTTCCTAGGCATTGTTGCCGGAGCTTCTGCATCAAAGGCAGCGAGAGCGTGGCAAGTTGTTGCCTGGTACAATGTGTATCGAGTTATGATTGATACATATGGTGTCGATGGAAATAAATACGTCGCCAAAGATGCTCGAGGATCCCTTCCAGATAAGAGCTGCACCATGGACGAGTTTGCAAAATACATCTACACCCCGAAGGGAGTGAAAGGATGGCCGGATAGGTTAATAGGTTCTTCAGTTGCACCAGATCCGGTGGAATCTGTTGCAAAAATCGAAGGGTCTGAATGGAAAACGTCAACTTACTGGATGCATGAGAAACTTCTCCCCGGGGTGTTTGATAAGTTGGAGTCGAGAGTTGTTCCAGGGCTTACAAAGCAAGTGGCGGCCATGAGCAACTACGTTCAGCAGGCCCGAACATTCATGAACACTAAGGGAATTCCTGAAGCCGTCGTAGCCGCCAAGCCCGAGTTTAAGAACTTAAAGACGGCTCTTGTTGGAATATCACGAATGCGTAGAAAAGACTTATACAGTCACAACCTCAACGCTATTCTCGGTAAATTGACAGGCAGTGGCTTTGTTCCTGTCACAGTAGAGATTACTGCACTAGACGGCGTGACGAAGGTCACTAAAATTGACTCTGCTGCAACAATAGAGGCAACAATAGAGGCAGACAAAACTAAAAAGGTTTCGGTGGCGGACCTCGATGGCATTATAACAAATCTTTCTAGAGAGACACGCATCCATTACCCGCCCATTGAATCACTAGACCAGTGGACGAGCGATATAGATAGTCTCTTGCAATGTTGATCAGGGCACTCCGGGTGTAGAACTTGGATACGGATATGCGTGGCGGTGGAAAAGGTGGGAGAAGCTCCGAATTTAACCTTTCACTGAGGTTATCGAGAATGACGATACCAAATTGTAAAATATAGTTCAGCTATCATTCAAAACTCTGTTGCTGTCTTTTCTTCTTTTGTGACGTTTCTGCTGCAGAGAAGGTCAATTATTCGATATCGTGTCGCAACGTGTAGGATATTTAGCGTCTAGTCAGCCCCCCGAAGCTAACCCCGCACTCGCCTATTATAGCGACTTCACGAACGTCCCCCTTATTTTTACTTACGCCTCAATCCATATTTACGTTTAATGTACACTAAACATCATACTGATAGCCATCCCCTTGGACTGTGTTCATTATGAGCACAGAAATACACGGAAACAAAGGCTGAGAGGAATTCGACTGCGATTAATCGATTAGATGATCTTTGGACTTATTTTGATATGAGGCAAGGACTTCTTTAGTTCGATGACTTATGCAAGTATAGACACGACGTAATATGGCGGCAGGTTTGAGATTCCATTATTCTCGCTCACCAAAAGCAATTACAACTCTCCATTACGGTAACAGTCACTGTTCTCAGCAACGTTCCATTACGACCGGGGCGTTGTATAGATGGCTACCCCGCACTCCCGATTTCGTGTGGCACCCTTATGTGAAGGCTACCGGAGTGTATTGAGTATTCCTTGCAGCAAATTTTCTGAAACTCTTCGTATGTAGAATTAGCGTAATGCTTCATGAGCGAAGTCGATGAAATTCGGCAGCTTTTATGATCGTAACATTGTGTTCAGCCAGCGAAACGTCACACGTGACTTCAAGTATACAAACAGACTTGTTTTCGAATCACGTGCATCAGACTTGCATGCTAAAGCACCAATCATATAAGTGTACTGTCGTTTGCATTCAACCGTTCAAAAATATCACAAAGCAAGATCGTAACTGGGAGCAGTCAAATCGAATCTTACCGGAAACCCAATCGAGTGGACTGACAAGTTTTGGGCTTGGAATCGGAAAATATTGTCGTCATTGCGACACGCTACCGTACAAGCTTACTATCCTAGCGCAAGTAACAAACATATTACCAACCTCAACATCAACTTCCCCACAAGGCTACAATCTCAACTCCAACATCTGTGGCGAATCAACCTTCTTTGGCTCATTAACCAAGTAAAGCAATTACCATGCTCGGAAAACTATTTCTCACTGTCTCCGCCGCCGGCCAAGCACTCGGCTCTTTCTCCGCCGACTTCAACGAGACTCACGTCTACAATCCCCGCTGGCCTCCTCATGCCAAGTTCCACAACGGACAGACAATGTCCATGGGCGTTGGCCTTGCTCTCGCGACCCTCTACTATACGTATCGACGAACGGCGTCTAAGACCGCCGCAGACGATTCTCTGTTCGCGGCTGCGATCTTTGGCTCGTTGTACTGGATCACAGGGTTATCTGCAATCCTATATCCTGGGACGAAAGGGACGGATCCAGAGTTCGGGGAGGGCTTTCCACAGGGAATCCTGTTTACAGTTTTCGGTATGCTGGCGTGGACAGGGTGGTGGTTGGAGACTAAGGTACTGACATGAAGTGCGTTGGGTGCGTCATGTGATTTCGCTCAAAAACTATTCTTGTTGTTATCAATAGAGATAAGATATGGGATATAGATGATATGTATGGGCTAGATGGCGAAAATACACTTCTCGCAACTTTATAACCTCTATAAGACATAGTGGTTCAAAGTGCGTTCCCCTCACTCCACTTTCACACGCGCTCAAGATCCACCTGGTGATCCACAGACATGCCTAATTGGGTAATATTTCAGCACTGTTGTTATTAGCGCACAGCTAACATCGGCCTAGCTTGTGATATAACTGGAGAGCGGGGTATTGTCTAAGCTTTTCAACCATCGCTATGACTAGCTCTTTTGTCGTTTACGGGTCTAGCCAAGCGGCTTGCTTTATCGCAGGGTGCCTACTAGTTAGGCAGACATTTGAGCAAATATCATATAACTAGTGCTTGTGTAATGTAGACTGCTTTCAGAAGAGCTAATGTGGCTCATCTCTTATATTCTCTTCCTCTAAAACTAATGCTAACTTCACGGTTACATTCAATATAGAAACCTTCTACGCAAACACCATCTTGTTGAGCGCCCGCGCAGCTCCAAGATGAGGCCAACGAATGCTGAAATGAGTCCTCGGAGAAGGCTCCGGAACCGACTTGGTGGCTGTCAGATAACATGGGAAACAACTGCACTTTTCATCATCCTTATGCCGTTTGCCTTGCCGATAATGGTGGATGCAGTTTGGGCTAAACTTCGAAACACTATTTCAGATATTGAGGATGATATTGTGTATCGAATATCGGTTGCGCAGGAAGATAAATACCAGCGGTTGAGGTCAAGTGATATTCCCAAGCCGTTACCGTTGGTGAGGCCACGATCACTTTCATTTCCGGCGTCAGAGATGGTGTCTGTTGGAAAGAGGAAGTTTGAGGAAGTTGTGGAACCAGTGGAATGCGTTCGGAAGCAGGTAGATATCCCGTCAGAGACCTCACGATTGTTGCAGTTGCCGACCGAAATACGATGTGAAATATGGAAACTCATTCTAGGAGAGCAAAACTTTTCGATTTTTCGTCATCAGGGTCGTGTGGTTCATCTCCAGCAAGGAGAATTAGATATGCCGGCACTAGAATACCACGAAGTCTGGCCGTATCCCCATGTCATTCTCGAGCAACAGAGAAGGTTGACAGCGCTGATGAAAACATGTCGATTAATGTTAGTTATCACACCTCATTGAAATTCGTCATGCTTATATATCGACAGTTATTCGGAAACCATTGATATGTTATATAAGAATACATTCTGTCTTTGGCAGAACGACACCATATTTGATCTTCAATCCACTATTCTGCCCCAACGGTTCAACAGCATTCGCAAGTTGGAAGTACATTGGCATTTCCGTGATGATCAAACGTTCGCTCGAAACGCGCGGAGAGAATACGAGAAGGAGATAGACGAACCGTGGGGTGTACAAACATGGCGGGATGCATGCAAGATACTGGAGTCTATGCAGGGGTTGGATGACCTCACTGTTATTGTCAGAGGGACTTTCCTCTACGAATCGCACATTTTGGATATGCTGCAGTATTTAAGAAAAGCCAAGGTCAAAGGTCAGAGGTTTCGTGTCAGAGTTCCTTGGCCAAGAGTAAGGTCAGTGATGTACTGCGAGGATGTGGATAGAACAATGGAGAAGGAAGGTCTTCCTTTTCAGGTCTGGAGACCGTCGAAATTGCTTCCGGATTTTGGTGGGATACATGTCTACACGATTTAGATCTTTGGTAACTGTCAGCAGCTAATCTAATTCTTTCGCCAAACTATTCGCCGTTTAATCAAGGTCATCTCTTCCTCCTTTTGACACGCTTCTATTCGTCTCTTCATCAGGGATAAATGCAATTCTGTTTAGATCCTCTTCATGTTTGGGAGGCATGATAAGTCCGCCCCGCTAGATCCAGGAAGTCGACGCGGAACACCAGATACAGAGATCACGAGTTCTGCGAATTTTTGAATGATGTCTCCTCGCTGTTCTGCCTACATATGCAAGTCAATTTCACGTCGTGTATGATCACGAGATAGCAATTCTTACAGTTGGCGTCTCGCGGAAATTTAGCGGAAGTTGTGATTCGTTGGGTAGGATGGGAATAGTGTGAAGTTCGATCCTCCTATTAATTTGAGCGATTCTCTCCCAGACTTCATGAGATTTTCTGATTTCATAGCCTGCCTGCATCAAGAATTAGTATTTCGGTGTGAAATGGTACAACATTTTTTGGTGACTCGACTAGAAGACGAACATCTGCCGATTGTTTTTCAGGAAACACCAATTACAATAAGGCTTACTCACTCTGTGCATAAAGAGTAATCCGCACCTGTCTGCTTCATGGGAGAAGGCTCGGGACACGCAGTCCATCAAAAATGTGAACACTATAGTTTCGACGGGAGGATGGTGCGAGTTGATCCGCGCAAAGGCGCTTTTGATTTCTGTGAACCCAAAAGTGACGCCACTCCTGAGAGAGTGACTATTATGGTTTATATGGCTGCTTCACAATTTCAGTGTCATGAAGAAGCATCGCACTGGACAGTGCCGAGCTCAACAATGTAACCAAATCTGTTTCGTTTCGACTAATTGATAGAATACCAGTGTAAACGTAGATACTGCCTCTTTCAGAAATATCTATCTTCATTTGGTCTTACCAAAGTAGTTAGCAGAAGTAGCGTTGTAGATGAGCCTGTGAATGTACCTGGATCGTCAACTACCATCAACCTCCATTCTGGCTGATGATAGTCTTCGAAGTTGCAGGCAGCAAGAATTCTCTGAAGTACTCTATCCACCTCTTTTGTGATGGGATCCTCAGGTGAGAGTAGACTTGGCTCTTAACGTAAAGCATGCTGTTCCTCCATTTCTAGATCTTGAGGACTGGAGTTACAGCCGTCGAGAATAACACGCAGCTTGGTCCATTGTATAGTCTGTATTTGCCCGTTAAGCTTCCATCTTAGTATCCTTGCATGTACTTTTCCGGCTGGGCCCATTCCCGAAGGATCTGATTCGAAAGATACCTCCAGAGAGCTCGAATTGAAGAACATCTGAAGAAGTTCCACAAGAAGTTCCGCAAATATGAGAAATACGACGACAAGTGCCACCATATAACGCTTCTTTCGTGGATTTGCGATCTTCCGTAGATAAGGGGTCATGCAGTTGTCTCGCGGATACACAATCGCATCGCGATAAGCTGCGATATAGTCTTTGTCTTCGGAACAGCATGATAATGATTCATCGATGAATATTCGTTGCTGGTTAATGTGCCATGGCCGAGGGACTGACGTCGACGTCGTGCGATGGATTGTTTCCCATATCAGCTTATGACGAAGCATCATGAATTTCAATTCCAATGCCTCTGGATTTTGCGGAAGAAATACTCGTTTCCAGGAGCTCTGTGCAATAGGAGAGGCGTTTATGTATGATTGCTTGGGGGACTTTGGATGATAATGGCGAGCATTGAATTTCGATAGAGGGGCGAGCAGGCCGAGGATAGGTCGGGAGCGAGTCTTGAGGAAGATAAGTGTGTCTGGGAGAATAGGGCTGTGAGAAATCATCTTGCTGAATTGTATTGGCATCTACCAAACTTTCGAGCGAAATGGAACTAGATGTGTTGTTTGGAAAAATTTAGACGATAGAAAGGAAAACTATTCTGTTTGGTAATTTCATGAAATTCCATGGTGGTGGCTTGCCTGCTGAATGCAGGGATAACACGCGTGGAAATGACCTGTCGTATTCTGCAATTCCCTTTCCGCGACACCATGAACTAGTTCTAGAAGACTGGCTGGTGGGTAAAAGATGCTAAGGTGGAATATGAGACTGATAATGACCACAAGTATACATGGATCCTTCACCCATTCGTCTTGGATGATGCGACATGCCTCATCGTATTGTTCTTGTTTCTTCAGCAGCCTTCAACCATGTCTCCCTCTCCTGCAATCTTTTGAACCACTTATCCACATTCGCATATTTGGAGAATGCCTCCTTCCATTTACCTGCCATTAAGGCAGCACCGTTGGGTAGGTGAAATAGATCAGCCAAGGTCAATTCATCTCCAGCGATATATTTCTGTGTAGCCAATATCTTGTCATAAAATGCAAGGACTGTATCAAGGTCAGATTCCGCTTGTGCGACTCTTACTTCGTCGGGAAGACCAAGGCCTTTCATTCTGGACAGCATACGGTCAGCTACCGGCTATGGACACTAGGAGAAAAGCTAGAGAAGACAAGAGTGTACTCACGGTTTTATGATAAGCTCAGTTCCTATGATCTCAGCCGCTGCAGCGAAATAGCTTTGCTCAATCGAACAAGCCTGTTCAAAGCGCGCGTATGCCTCGTCATCGCCCTCTGGGATGAGTTTTTCCCCGGAAGAATACTTTCTAAACAGGCGATGTCAGATATATGCTAGAACACGCCGACTGACAATTTCAAAATCACCTGGCAAGATACCTGCAGATAGCCCTGCTTTCAAACATCAAGAACCCATCATCATCCAATACGGGCACTTTTCCAAAGGGCTGCAGCTTCTTGTATTCTTCAGTTTTGTGCTCTCCTTTTGAGATATCAACAAGGATCAATTCGTACGGCAACTCCTTTTCAAGAATGGTGACCAACACGCGAGACGTGGACATGGCCGAGCCATAGAGTTTGAGGACCATGTTTGCTGTCGCAGCTTGGAATGAGGTGATGGGTAATCAGTGGAGTTGGAAGTATTCCTCTGGAGACTTCCAAATCAAAGGTATTGAATTAACGAATATATAGGCTTTTGATAACGCTTCCTCCGCCGCCGTCGGAGGTACTTCTTGTCACCACCCCTGCCATCTGGCATTTGGGCTCGCGATCTCCGTAAAAGTCGGCCCACCAAACCACAAATAGTTCGATACGACGTACTCCAGATAATTCCAGAGAAAGTTGAAATCGAGAGCTGACAATAGAGGAAAGTTCAATGTCGGACTATTCATGCCGCCCAGCGGTAATCAGAAAGGCGAAGTTGTTGTATATAATGAGCGGCTGGTGCGTATTGGTTGGATTTTGAACGGGTCTCCAAGATTAGTCAGAAGCGCAAGTGAATGCCTAGCAGGAACTGCTATCGAAGGGCGCATTGTATGTTGCGCTGATGGCAAATGCTCTGGCCAGGCTCCTCAGTTCTTAAGGACCGCTGCAAGGAATTGATGGTCGTCGAGCGTAGGACAAGCATGACCAAATGCGTACTGGATATCGTCTTAGAAAACTTGAGACTTCAATCGACTTCTAAGCTGGGAATTCGCCGACTGTTTGTGTTGTGCGGTGCTTGTGAATTGAAAAGACCGAGATTCGCAGATAAGCAAGTCTGTCACGGGCTTACCGGAGCCGACTCGGATCCGAGTCAAAGGAGCCGGACCTGAGCCCCTTCCTCATCTCTATCCGCGTAATTCTACGTAAACTGCTTTATGTTAGTCCGTATAAAGGTTGCTGGAAATAATTCTCTTAGACATCATTTTCTGCTTCCAATCATCCAGTATAATCTACTCAATTCTCAACAACCTCCCCTCCATACCCATATCTACACATACTACAACCACACATATCAACTCCATCCCAACCTCCACAAAACCCCCCAAACTCTCCAAAATGCATTTCCTCATTCTCGGCGCATCAGGTCGAACCGGTAGTCTTCTCCTCACCGAATCTCTCTCTAAAAGTTTGTCCCCCATCTCCACATCATACCCTTCCTCGCTAACCCCTACACCAGACCACACCATCACAGCACTCGTCCGCAACCCCGGATTCATAACCCCCCAATCGGGCTTAACCATCATTCAAGGCTCACCACTCTCCCCCTCTGACCTACGCTCCGCATTCTCAGCCTCAAAAGTCGACGCCGTCCTCGTCACCCTGTCTTCCACCCGCGCATCAGATAGTCCATTCGCAGCGTCGACTTCGCTTGCAAAGTTCCTTGAGAATTGCATAAGCAATGTAGTAGAAGTGATGAAAGAGTTTGATGTTAAGAGAATAGTGTACATGTCTGCGTTTGGAGTGGGGAACTCGAATGCGAATCTGTGGTGTCCGATGAGGATTCTGATTAATAAGTCGACGATGGGAATGATAGGGTTCGCGGATCACAATGAAACGGAGGGGAAATTGAGGGAGAGTGGGTTGGAGTGGGCTGTGGTTAGGCCGGCGATGTTGAAGGAGGGGGATGCGAAGAAGGTGGTGGA
>LLKJ01003578.1:0-15289 GCA_002242865.1 Clarireedia sp. CPB17
GATTATTAGGGAGGGGTTTGGTAGCATTTTATATGGATGCATTGTAATTATCAAGGAGATAATCTATTAAGATGATTAATCGATGGTGATGATGATGTGTTTTGGAAATGGATGGTGGATTTTGGTAGTCACTGTTTAAGGGCGAGGATTCTGTTCTGAATTTCTTTGTTCTGAATCTCGAATGTGAAAGAAGAATTCTTTGTTCGCTGGGAGCAATAGACAATTGGGGGTTTGGGATATGAGAATTTGATTTGGGGGAAATCGGTTCTTTGTTTGGGAATTTGAAGATATGGTTGCAGAATTGAGAAATATTTTTGAAGTGTATGTGTGGTGGACGGTTGATGGTCGTCGTGTCGATGATGAGGGAAGGTAGATTTTCAGTGGTCGGTTGTTCATTTAGTTGATTCACATACTATAGTAGAGTCAGAAAGGGAGAGGAAGTATAGAAAAGTTATTTTATTATGTAAAAAAGTACGACAGGACATTTTCCGTGAATCAAGACCATGAGCAGTCTGAATGATTAACGATGTGTCGGTTGCTTTGGACATCGAAAACTTAGCGAGTAAAAAAATGATCTCCTTCTCCGTGTTGGAATAAAAGATAGATTCAGGGACATGAATTTTCGTGTCTAGGGACTAAGGGATATGTATTCGAATGCACACCGGTTGTGAATCGAAGCTGCAAGTAGCCTCCCTCAACCACTCAGTTGTGTTCCAACTTCCCCTCTCCATCGTGATTTAAATGATATCCTTTAGCAACAGCGCTATATAAAGAACCTTTGATTAAAGCCCTCAAGGTCGTAATCATCTTATCTTTATTGATACCAGTCCCGAGAGGCAGCAAATCCCCAGGACGAGGCACCACTGGTTTCTGTTCGCCATCTTTAAGTGCTGGTGGCTTTGACACACCCACGACCCGACGATTTCCCCAAGCGACTGGTGTGGTGAGGACACCCAGTTTGTCGAGAACAGGTCCGTCTAACGTACCCAGAGCCGCAAGAGCATCATACATAATGAAGCTGCAGTAGGGTAAGATATCTCTTGGATCTTCAGGACCTTCGCGCGCCAACTTCTCATTGTCTTTATGCTCATCTGCCCAACTGCATCTATTCTGCAAGAACCAAGCTTTGTCTGTCCAACCAAACATTATCTGCGCAGGGGGTCCACTAGCAGTTTTATAGAAGTGGAGATCTTGCTCCTCCTGGACGAAGTGAAGGTGAAGGCCTAGTGGATGCTTTGTATCCGCGAAATCTTGCGTAATCTTCACAGGAACAGCGGCGCCAAAAGCGGCTGTCTTTTCGTAGACCACGGAAGGGATATTCTTTTGCTGTCCAAGAAAACTGTGGAATTTCTCAGCGGCTTCCAAGTTAAAAACATTGTTCGCAGCATTGGTTTGGGGTGTCAAGACTCCGGAATAATATACATAGCCACCCTGCAAAATGACCTTTTCCGTGTTTTCGATAAAAAGCTTCTTGTGGCTTACAGTCGTTCCATTTGGGAGTACTGTGCTGCCCTCAACAAACTCTGTGATATCCTGCAAGCCCGAAATGAACAATAAAGTAATCTTTTGTTTGGATTTCTCTGCTTTTCGATAAAGCTTGAAATACAGCTCCGCTCCGGTCTTGAAGTTCGTCTCCTTGCCCATGAAAGACACTGGCTCTTTGTTGCTATCATTGAATTCATAGTTCTTGACTTTGATATCCTTCGTGGTTGCCCTCGTTCCAATAGCAACAGGCACATTCTCTAGTCCAAGAGAATCGAGAGCGCCACGAGCAAATTGTGCTCGTTCCTTCGCTGGGTACAAATTTGCTACCAAGCCTATGAATTTGATTAAGCCTAACCGGTCAAGCTCTCCCAATAGAACCAAGGCTGCGAGATCGTCGTAGTCTTTGCCGATATCCGAAGTCACGAGGACCGAGGGGACATGATCTCTTGATGCACTGAGAATGGTTTGGTACACCTGCTTCTCTTCGTGAGAGAGTTGCTGAGGAATGGTCGACATTGTGCTTTGGAATGCCGGCGAGGATGATTCCTGAAGCTTTCGATATGCTGATATTTCCGAAACGAGTAGTGGACGCTAGGTAGATAATAAGGTGTTTGGGCTCTAGAGGTTGCTGAATACAAGATTCCGAGCAAGGAAATTATCTCTAAATATATAGGTGTTGTCAAACTGTTATTCACTGCAATAGTAAACAGTTATGTACTTAGTACAAAAGAAGTGTTCCATGAAGTCGACATCGCTGAATAAAGAGTTGATATTGGGTGATTCGATGAATAAAGACTTTCAAATCCAAGTGTGAGTCTGCAAATCGATTCAGTCGTATACATATTTTTAGATCATCAAACCAACGTATTGTTCTGCAGTTGTTTATCACTGAATTTGGTTTTGTCTCAAGCGCTCATGAAACGCAAACGACGAGGCTCATGGTCGCACTGTGTGCCATTATCAAATCACTAAATACACTCTGGGCGTTGGGAGTTTCTACCTATTACTAACACCACCCCTTAACACCCCTCAGCCCCCTCAGCCCCTCCTCAGGCACATCTATTATCTATCATCACCATAGTCAGGGCGGTTCAGCTCGACAATCATGGAGTAAATAAGAAAGCTAATATTGCTTCATCGCGTACATTCATATCTTGAGACTTACAAATACATCTGCGGTCATTCTATATGTTTTTATACGGATATACAATCAACGGAAGCAAAAACAAAGGAAGCAAAAATCAACGACACAAAAACCAAAAGCCAAGAAACACACAGAAGTCCAACTACTTCTCCAAATCTCCAACCCAACTCCAACTCCAGATCCAATCCACAAATTTATAACACATAGTCTTCTTTCGACGATTAGAGCGCTATCCTACGTCATCGAGGGTGGCGCTGTGTTATATCGTCGAGGTTTGCCCTGTCCCGGATCGCGCCCATCGCCAGTACTACCACTGCCCTTAACCCTACTGTCGCCAGTATTACTTCTGACCTGAACCTTACTGCTGCGGGTACTCCTCTGGCGCGATGAGCTTTTGCTCCGAGTTGATTCAGCAGTAGAACGAGTACGTGGTCTTGACCTAGCTGCTATTGCGTTCTTAGCTGCATCGGACAATGGCAGTGTCCGATTCAGCGCATGCTTTATCAGCGCCAGGATAACCCCCCTCATTCTCTCCACATTGATGCCTATGTGTTTCTTATAATCATCAGGATGAGCTGCTTTGTCCTTCTCCATTGCAGCAATTTCTTCCTTAGTGAGGTTGTCCGTGCTAACGCTCTTCGCAGGAGTGAGTCCCACAACCTGGTGTGTTTTGCTCTGTCTAGGATCTTTGCTTGGTCGCGGCGCAAGAACTCCCAAGGCCTCAAGAACATCGTTATCAAGCACGCCAACTACAGCTAGTGCATCGTATAGGACTGGCTTACAGTATGGAATGATATCTTCATCATCGCGAGGCAGCCGCTTCGGGTGCTTGGCGTTCCAATTTGTCATGGTGTTCAAGAACCACTTCGCATCGTGCGCCGGTATATGTCGCTTTGTTGGGTCTTTATTACGGGCATCGTTCCACCAACTGTTGAATAGAAGAGAGGACATTTCGTCGAGTTCTTCCGCTAATATATGCCCGGTTTTGGCCAAATCTTTAAATAGGCCACAAGGCAGCTCAAGTGCAATTGCAGCAACTCTAGTGTAGGCGACGGTTTTGACGTGCTTTACCGAGCAAAATTCGAGGAATTTTGTTGCCGATGGCATATCATACCTATTGTTGGTGACATCATCCGGTATCATAATCCCCTTGTCATTGAGTGTGTAACCGCCTTGCATCACAACCTTTCCTGTCACTCTCACAAACAAGTCGGGCTCTTGCTCCTGAAACCTCCGAACATCTGCTAGTGATGAAATGGCTAACCAATTCACCAGCCTTCCCTCACTTTCAGCCAGTTCATATACCTTTTTTATCTTTTCGATCTTTTGATCCTCGTCTGCTATTTCTCCCCTCTCTAATATAAACGGGATTTTGTTCCTAGTCTCGTATGAATGGACCTTATGCATGCCTTTGTTCTTCTCCTTGTCGTCTTCGTGCAAATATCCATTGGTCCCACAGCTAACTTCCGCATTCCCCATGCCAAGAACGTGTAAGACGCATCGTGCATAGTGAGCTCTTTCTTTTGCTTCGGTGAGGTTTGTAATGAACAATTTTGAAATTGTAGCTCCCAAATAGTCTAAATCGCTAAGCATGATGAACCCTCCTGCGTCGTCAAAATCCCTTTGGATATCATTCGAGCAGATAAGGTACGGAGTCTTGTGGCTAGGACCACGCTTTTTAACGGTATTCTTTATGATCTTGAAAAAAGCTTTTTCTTCCTGCGACAGCGGGATTTTCTGAGAGACTTTAGTGCGCTCATAAGGTGAGCTAGCGCTCGCTCGGAGACGTTCAACTGATGCCGATCGACTGGGAAGTCTTTGAGGAGGCATTTGTATTGTGCTAATTGATATAGATTGTGAAGTTGTGCGAAAGAAAGTATTTGCGGATGTGTAGAACGCGATGGAGAAAGTGGAGAGAAGCAGCAGAGGTTCCTAGCCCTTTATAAAGCTATCCGTGTGGAATGAGCGACGTTCTTCACAGAATCCTTTCTAACCAGTGATCACTCGAGCATAGGACCTTTGATGACAATATGAGCTGGCCGAACGACCTGCTCCCACAAGTGGCTAGTATGTGAATAAGAAGTTATATTAGGAACACCTGCCATAGATCGACTGTGGCAACGAATCTAACAGGATGTGATTCGACGAGTGCAAAGTGCTGATGCGACCTAGCCACTTTTTCCGCCACTTCGCCGTGGACGACATATTGCAACCCACAACTGTTGTCGTGTCTCGTGTAATATCGAGGCGCACGAAGTGGTCAAAACAGCCTCATGCCTCGCTGGAGAATTTTGTTTTTTCATTCACGTCAGATACTTCAGCAAGTCCATTGTAGAGATTAGTATATGCTCAATCCTTCATTTTTTTCCTCTGTTGACGGGGCATAATAATCCATCGTTGGGATTCCTTATTGGGATTCCTTATGGCCAATAACGCACGCAACTCGCAGAAAGCAAGTTCGCTGACAGCGTTAACGTGCAACCCCACCAAACTGGCCACCCCATAATGCTGGCCACCTCAAAACCCAAATATATATATATCTCTATTTTAATATTAAATATGGATTGGTTATTAAGATAGAAATAAGCTGAGTAAGCCCTCCTGCGTCGTATTAAAATAGAAATATATATATAATAGGACTTTGAGTGTATTTTAAGGTGGCCAGCATTATGGGTGGCCAGTTTGGTGAGGTTGTATGTTAGCTCGATGAATAAGGATCAATGTAAAAGAGACGCAACACGCAGCGCTTACGAGCGTCCATCAGGGCGGAAAAGTGTGCTGAGTAAGCACTCCCGCGTGCATCTTTCGCTCCTTAAACTGTGTACGTAATACACGAAGTTGTTTACTTAGGCAGACTCGAGGCAGATAATTGACTTGACCTGTACATCTCCATTTCTTTTTCCACGACTGCCACTAATTTTCAAGGATGGATTTATTGTCTTCGATCAGAAAATCCGGCTCGCGCGGTGGTGTCAATTTCAGCTGGGATGATGTACAGTCTTCCCAGGTAAGTTCTTACTGGGCCATAGCTTCCATAACTTCCTACCTCTGACATTTTACAGCATCGCGAAAACTACCTTGGCCACTCTCTCATGGCCCCTGTGGGGCGATGGCAAAAGGGCAAGGATTTGAACTGGTATGCAAAGGCCGAAAGTACGACCAACGACCAAGAAACCGCAGAAGAGAAGCGCGCGCGAGAACGCAAAGAAGAAATCAGAAGAATCAAAGAAGCCGAGGAAGACGCACTTGCCAGAGCCTTAGGATTGCCCGTCGCACAACGCGGAAATGGTACGGGTGCAAACAATGTAGAAGTAGGGGAACTGAAGAGAGTTATCAAGGAAACCGAGGAAGGAGATGACGAAATTGAGGAAATGGGAAAAGGGACAGGATTTAGTGGTTTTGTGGGCAAAACAGATGGGGCAGAGCTGTTGGAGCTCAATGCCGAAGAACAGAAAGGCGGGCTAATGAGACAAGGTCGGGACAGCGAAAGGTCAGACAGAGCGAGAGATAGCAGAGACCGGCGCGAAGGCGGTAGGGATAAGAAGAGACAACGGAGTCACAGTCGTGATAGGGAGAGGAATAGGGAGCGTCGACATAGGAAAGCCCGATATCGTTCAAGAAGCAGAGAGCGTGAGCATCAGGGTCGCAGGCGCAACGAAAGTCCTCGCCGAGACAGTAGTCACAGTCCTGATTCAAGATACCGCGACGAGAAAAATCAGAAGACCGACACAAGAAGCCGCAGATCCAGGTACCGCAGTCCAGACAGGGAGCGCCGCAGAGATAGGAGTCGAAGTCCGGATACTCGACACCGCAGACATCGAAGCAGGAGCCCTGCGAGAAGAAATCGTGGTAGAGATGACGAGGAGCAGAGGCGGCGTTCAGAACATGATGCACGGTCTCGACTTAGCCGTTCACCTGATAGTATTCAAGAGCATGAGATATCTGGAAGGTAATGATGCGAGCTTCAGCGTCATGCGGACAGCGCATGACATCTCAATAGGACATTTCTACATGGGAGGGGACTAGAATTAGGCAAGCTGGCCTTAGGATAGCTAGATTCGCTCGGCATACATAATGTTAATCTTCAGTCATGGTATCAACCTTCGCGCTGAGATGCGCCAAAGCATGAACTATATCTCCTAAGGAATGGTCACATGCAAACCGATTTCTTACGTTGCCCTGGATGCAATTCTCTGGTAAACTGTAAAACTGTTAATGATAGTTATTAACGAGATCACACGTTTAGCTGGTCAAAGTATGAATTAGGGCCTAGCATTCCGTACGTATAGCAATATTTCTTAGGGGCTGGTGGCAATAACGCTATTCGGTCTAAGCCGGTTAAGGCCGAATGTTATGATGCAGCCTCAGATACCTTCACCACTTTCTTGAAACATTTCACTAGACACCCAACCAACTACGATTTTCTCCTGGTCCAGTTCTTCCCCGGTCATTTTCTTGTCAAATATTGTTCTACTGCTTCTATGCCAATTTAGTCCAGAACTATTTGGTCCACCAGTCATTCCAGAAAGCCCATTTGATGTTCGGATCTACGTCAGCCTTCTGTCAGCCTTCTCCGAACCATTCACCAGACCACCGCCACCATATATAAACTGCGCTGCCTACATTCTAATACGGCCTGCCACTTGAAATTCTTCATCGGTATGGTCCTCGAACAACACTCGACTCAAGTTTGACTTTTACCTGTCACTGAACTTGAACGCGACTAAGTCATGGATTTCAGTAAACTTCGAGCTCATGCTCTGAAGGATGGCGATGACGAGGAGGCAGTCACAGTCAACACCAGAGCCTTGATTGATAAGGTCCTTGCGAGATACTCTGGAGAATGGACGACATTACGAGAACTAATCCAAAACGCCGCTGATGCGCAGGCTACGACTGTTACAATTAAATTCGAGACACTCCCTTCGACACAAGTCCCCGTCCCCCAGACCTCAAACCAATCAGAGATGCTGAAGCACACGCTTTTGAACCACACATTGAAGCGATTACTGGTGACAAATGATGGGCAAGCATTCGGGGTTAACGACTGGTCGAGGCTGAAGAGGATCGCGGAGGGAAACCCAGACGAAACCAAGATTGGCGCCTTTGGTGTGGGATTTTACAGTGTATTCGCAGACTGTGAGGATCCTTTTGTCAGTTCAGGGGACCAGGCGATGGCATTTTACTGGAAGGGCAACTCATTGTTCACGAAAAAGATACAACTCTCCCTGAACGAAGCCAATCCCAACACAAGCTTTGTGCTTGACTACCGGAATAACACGACACCAATGCCGAATCTTTTATCAATAGCACAATTCCTAGCTACAAGTTTAACATTTGTAGCTTTACAAAATATCGAGTTATATGTTGATGATTGGAAAATCATTTCGTTGAAGAAAAAGGCAGCCCCAAGCTATGCGGTCCCGATTGCGAAGGATGCGGAAACCAGGACCAAGGAGGGACTTATGAAAGTGCAAAGTCTTGAGCGGGAGAGTGTGCAAATGGATGCAACATTCATGAGCGTAGTTGGTTGGAAACCCGCCAAACCGTCTATGTCTAAATTGCCCTACGACACCAGTTACGGTAGTAACTCAGCGGACATGCCCTCGCTACGTTCGTTCTTTTCCAGGCTCACCTCAAACAACAGTCAAGCGCAGCAAAAGGCCCTGGCACTGCAAGAGGAGAAGGCAATGCAAGAAGTATTGCTCGAGGATCTGACTGCCTTGACTACAACTAACGTGTTCCTACGAGTAACTACCGCTCAGGTGAAGACCTTCATTCAACCGAATTTTGCATCTGAATTGGAGCGAGCAACCAAGAAGCCGCCTCCAAAGACCACCAAGCTCGCCATCTTGACATCTTCATATGATGAGACTGAGGCATCTACAAAGGAAAATATGGTAGCGAAGAATGTGGATATTTTCGCGTCTGTTTTACCTGGAAAGAAGCCGGGTGGTCGGGTGTTTATCGGATTTCCTACGCACCAGACGACAGGAGCAGGCATGCATCTATCTGCTCCGTCCGTGATCCCAACAGTTGAGAGAGAGTCAATCGACCTTAACGCGCGGTACGTTCGGACTTGGAATATCGAAATGCTTCGAGTTGCAGGTATCATGGCCAGATTGGCGTTCGCAAATGAGATGTCGGACCTCTCCAACAAGATCAAGCAGGCCACTCAGTCGAATGGTCATGGAAACAAAGTAACCAAAGAAGAGATTGCACAATTCTTACCTGAAGCTCTACATACTTTGAAGACTTTCTCTTTTGGTGACTCTACACCAAGTTCTCAGGTATCCCAGATCATCGAAGAGGCATTCTGGACCGCCTATAAAAAGGCATCCATTGAAGTCTACAGTACTAGAGGTGTACTTGCGACCACTAAAGTTCGTCTGGCTACGGAAGATTTGAGTGGCTTTGTGGAAGGAATTCCCGTCGTCCCTGATGCGCTCGTGAAGTCAGATTTCGTTCAGAAGCTCAGAGACTTTGGACTGATCACGGAGATTACCATTAGCGACGTAAAGCAAGAATTGGAGGCGAAGGCGCTGACCAAAGACCAATTAGTTCAACTCATTACCTGGGCGGGTCGCAAAGCTATTACTGGCGAGATTGATGGCCTCACAGTTCAATCACTTTTTGGGGTTGCTGTCGCTACAGTAGGGGAAGACAGTAATCAAGGCGGAATCATTGCTCTGGGAAGCATCACAAACTACCTGAACGTGAACAAAATCCCCGCGGATGTCCCCATACCTCCGACCACGCTTCCTTTCGAGTTCAGTCGCGGGTGTCAACCTAATGAACTCCAAGCACTCGGCTGGGAGCCACTTGAAATTGTCCCCTGGCTACGGTATTTGATTGAATCTAATGATAGAAACGGGCCATCACAAAACCTAACTTCTTCGCCACAATTCGCTGCGAGGGTCCTTCAAATCACCTCCAAGTCTTGGGAAGCTCTAAGCGCAAGCTCCAGAACGACTGTTCAATCTCTCTTCCAAGGTATCACGGTCATTCCCACCAAATGCGGCATGAAAAAGCCTGGCGAGGCGTTCTTCGAGAGCGTGAAACTCTTCCAGGATCTTCCCACTGTTTCTGGGTGCCATGGCGTCAAAGAAAAGTTTCTGGCTGCTATAGGAGTGAGGAAAACCGTGGATCTGGAAACGATCTTCAGTCGACTCCTAGCTCCGGGGCCACAAGGCAAAGATGGCGAGGTCTCGAACAATATGCGCCACATGGACCTAATTAAGTACCTGGCTTCGGTCAAGGACGACATACCCCCGGATGATCTTAAAAGGTTGAGAGACTCGCAAATATGCCCTGCTGAAGCTGGACCACCAGGTATGGAGTCCGCTAAGTGCACCGCTAGACTTTACAAAGTGAGAGAGCTTTTTGAGCCACAGGACAACCTTCGTGCTCTGCAATTGCCCATCTTACAGTGGCCGGGACCTCCTGGAAGTTATCGACCTAAGAGTAATGAAGGGCGATTTTTATCGATGCTTGGTCTAAGAAGTTATCCTTCGGTGCCAGAACTCATTGATATGATGGCGTCAACTGACAGCATACTTCGAGAAAAGTCTATGGACTACTTCATTGCTTATCATCAGAATAATGCCTATGTTCATTTTGATGTTAGCACAAGTCCAAAAGCTTTTCTGCCGATCGCAGGTGATGAGAAGCGAAGAGTCTCGCCTGGTGAGTGTTTTACCAATGAGAGTAGTTCAATCCTTGGGTTCAACGTTCTGAGACAGGACCTCCGCAATCATGCCAACGTAAGTTTAAAGTGCTAGAATAATGCAAGCATACACTTGAAGCATATACTAACAATGTTTTTGACAGAAATTTGGTGTGGCCATGCACCCGCCCATCACGGAATGTACAGATCGATTGATAAAGAAACCCCCAACGTCGCGTCGTGAAGCGATATTATTCTTTAGCTACTTCTCGGCAAGACTTGGTGAGCTCGGTGTAGCTAACTTAGCTAAGCTTGGTAATGCTCCCATCGTTCCTATAGCAGATTCGCAAAAGACATCTTCAAGTCTCTTAAATGAGAAAACACCAGAAACGACACGAATGAAATATCTTACGCCGCGGCAATGCTACCTTGGGAATTCACCTACATACAATGATATATTCGACTTCGTCGATTTTGGAAATGAAGCCAATGCATTTTTGATGAAGTGTGGCTCAAAGGATGAGCCAACAAAGAAAGAACTTGCTGCACTGGTTTGCCAAGAGCCTGCACGTCTTCTCGGCATCATGCAAAGTCCAGAGAAGTACTTGCAGCTTTTAAGAACATTGGCGGACGATCTTGCAATGCTCAAAAAAGACAAAGTTCTATTCAAGCAAATGAGAGCATCCAAATTCTTACTCGGCTCAAAAGAGATTGCGGGGACAAAGGAAAAGCCGAAGTCAAGTAGCCTCTTGGACGATGGTGATTCCGATCTTGAGGGATTAGAAGATGCACCTGTCAAGCAGTGGCAGCTTGCCTTACCGGGTTCACTTGTAGTTGTTGATGATTACAACAGTTATCAGCTTTTCAAAGAACACCTCGTCTGCGCGCCTTTAGAGGACAAATTGGAGGAATTCTACCTAGCGCTCGGGTCTCCAAATCTCAGTGATATAGTTCAAGAAGATCTTCGCGTTGGGCATGCTACAGACGGCCAGGAAGATGCAGCTAAACTTCGCAAGCATGTTTTGGAACGTTCTAAGCTCTTCTTGCACGAATCGCCTCGAGAGAACGTCAAGCGTGATAGCCGATGGCTGGAGAACAATTTGTCGGTGCAGATCGTCACTGGCATTCAACTCAGGAGGTCTCTGCGTGGTCAGAACTTGTCTAATACTGAGAAGAGATCAGCAGCTTGTGTACAGGAACGTGGTCGCGGCTTAAACCTCCTGGTTACAGCAGGCTATGATACCTACCAAATCAGTCTAGCAATGTGTAAACATTTGTTAGACCGCCCACAACAACAATCCTACCTCACTTTCGAAACATTCCTTACGCTTTCCTTGTACCAACTTCGTTCCCGAGGATACAATGTCGAAAGGATTCTTAGGGCAAAGGCAGCAGAAGCACGTATTGCTGAAGCAGAGCGTGAACGACAACTCGAGGCCGAGCAGCAACATATAATGGAGCAAGAGGAAAATTGGAGACAGCAGCAGCAGCAACAGCAACAGCAGCAAACTCCTTCAATTACTGCAGCTGCACGGGAAGAATCTCGTCGAGATTCTCAGATTGTTTCAATGCCCGGTGGTTTTGGGCCTGACTCTCCAGAGAATTCCCCACCTCCAGCGAGGAAGCCAAAGAGTCGCGGATTGTTTTCCAATCTTACCAGGCGATTGGGCATTGACAGTGGTAGCAGTGATGATGCAAGCAGGGCCCCAAGCACATCTGAGGATGTCGGTAAAGATAATCCTCCCCCATACCAGGAAATTGATACAAAAGTCAAGGAGCCTCCAACGGAAAAGGTCACTTCTCCCGCCGCTATACAACAAAATCTCCTCAACGCTATCAAGTCTTCACGGGCACACGATTCTTCTAAACTATTTGCTCAGCCCAACACCACTACTGTCAAAGAACAAGCTACTTATTGCGATTCCAATTCAGGACACAACATTAATTTCCTCGCGGATGCTTCAAACGGAACACGTATCTTCGTGACCAAGACAATGACCGATCCATCCGCTTTCCTCTCCAGCAACGTATCTTCCCTCAACACATTCGCCAACCTTCTCCACGAAGCCGCAGATGTCTACTCCCTCCCCCGAACAGCAATTCACATCTTCCACGAGGATGGCAACACGATCGCTTTCAACGCCAACGGTAGCATCTTCTGCAATTTCCGCTTCTACGCACAGTTGCATCAACGGAAGATGGAGAGCGGCGTTGGGGCCGAGAAGGCCGAGGTCGGTGCCTATTGGTGGGTGGTGCTGGCTCATGAGTTGGCGCATAATTTGGTCAAACCGCATAATTCTGATCATAGTTTCTATACGTAAGTTTTCCTCCTGATGAAGTAGATGTAAATGGACCATGTGCTGATTTGGGGGGCAATATAGTGAGCAGTTGATTGCGAATTACTTCCCGAAGATGATGGGTAGGGCGACGGCGTATATGCAAGCTCCGGCTCCGGCTCCGGCTCCGGCTCAGGCGCCGAGGACGCTGCAACAGGACGCTGCTAGTTTGCTGGATTAAGGGAGGCGTAAATATGTATGTATGTATTTATGTACATGGGACCGGCATTTATACTTAGAGCGCAAGCAAGCATTGTGGATAGCTTTTAGTACTCAACGTCTAGATCATCATGTCATTCTTGGTTGTCGGGTTGTTTGGTTAAGATGATGTTAGATTTGGCGTTTTTGATGGGAGGAAGGGAGACTTGGGTGGTTCTTGAGTTTTGGATATGGATATGGATATGGTTATGGTTATGGTTATGGTTAGATTACATTACATATGTAGAGTAGATACAGAATGCTAGTGATACCAGCGTAGTCTGGTTTGCGGGGAGAGTTGTGAGTTTAAGAGTTATGTCTGGTGATATGAACAAGATGCTTCTAGGTGCATTTAAGTATTGTTCCTCGAAACTACCTCCACTCATTCGAGAGGGGTGGTCTGAGTGATGATAACTACGATTATGTAGAAGCTATGCACGGCAGCGCAATCACAACTACGTTTAGAGATATCGAAGTTGGTGTACTTGAGATGTCGAACACTGTGCCCCCTTTTACGCAGAAGGTGGTATGGTAAGCATCTGGATGACTTATACTACTTATATTATAATCCATCTAGCTAGTCTTCCATCTACGACATCTCCCTTTCCATATCCCAACATACCGAGCAGTTCACAAGTAATACCAGAGTTGCAAGACATGATACATCAATCCAGCAACTGCAATCTGCGGGGAGCTTCAAATAGACTACGGAAATTGGGTTATGATAGATAGAGTATTTCTCGCTCCTGTGTACATGTAGTATCAAGACTGGTAGTCAGAGACAGCTGGGCGCTTGTATATTAGTTTTCTACGATGGGAGTGGTATTGTATGAGTAATGGTCGCTTGGGGTGGGTTTTTGGTGGTGGGTTTTCGTCGTGGTTGTATTCTATTCTATTCTATTCTAAATCTGCTTTCTGGTGATAGGGTGCTGGGGATTGGGGATGGGGGAGTGAGAAGTGAGAAGTGAGAAGTGGGATTTTGATTTGAGATGGGAGCGCGGATGTGGTGGAGGGAGTGGAAGTGAGAAGCTTGATGATTCGGAGCTGTGTTCTTGTTGGATATCGGCGAGACCGACGACCTTTGATGTTTTGGTGGGAAAGGAAAGGGAGGCTGGCGAATGAGGTGGAGGGAGAGACGATATCGGCTTACAATACAATACTGCGGGATATGAATTTTACGGAGTCTTCCTCTACTGTTGAAGTTATTGGGTAGTAAGACGGCACTGGGTTGAAGGGGCGGTTTGGCTATGCGTATAGAGGAAAAACGTGCTAAGGCTGTTTCCTCGAGTTTACCAAGCCACAGTAAGAAGTATACACAGATATTTGGCATCGTTTGGCAAGATCATTGTTACCACGTTTATTATGCTCATCCTCATGGGGATTTATTAGATCTTGATAGGTTGGAGGCTGTAACAGTGAAGGCAACTGAAACCGGCTTCAGATGTTAGGGAAATGGTGGCATGTCAGCAGGCAGAGGCACGACAAATACCAGCAGACAAATTACCTAAACCGGGCTGAGGGCCTGGTCAGGCATCCATCTCCCAAGCCAGGTCATCCCGGGGATTCAAAATTAGGGGCGATCTCAAGATCTACGTTGAAACCGGGGAGTTGATGGTTTGATGGGATTTGCACTGGGAAGGGGAAGGGGAAGAAGCACGATGTCTTGTCGCAAAATCTCAAACTTCATTGCCAATAAATTGGTGTGGTGGAAATGAACATCAAGCAATGGGAGCCCGGAAATAGAAAGAGAACTTGCATTGCCGAAACCCCCATGCGGCTGCTCACAACGATCCCGCATGAACATGAGAAAAACGGCAAACGGCCAATCATAACCCGGCATCCAGGCACATGAATGGCATTTTGTCGCGCGATGGAATAACGAGGATATATTTCGCCATTCGCCGTTCCCACGCTCATGGTTCGTGGGATCACCAAACTACCTGAAGGGAGTCGCATAAGGTAGGGAGGGGCTCAGCCTCATGAACCTTTCCGTACTGAGGCTTGAATAGCGATATTTGGAAAGAAGCAAACAAGCAAGCAAGACTCAACGGATATGCGGCACTGCCCCAACTACCATGGGGGAAATGAAAATAGAAAATCTTTTCCTGTTTTCTTTCTTTCCTTTTTTCCGTCTTCGCTTCTTCCCTATCCTTTGCATGAGCTTTGATGTTTTGGGGTGTTCGTGGAAATGATTCTTGGTGGTGTTGAGCGCTTGCACTCGCAATTCTACTTTGGACATATTTCTGGTGGCAAAGCCATGGAGGAAGTACGAGGAGTCCAGGGCGCGATATTGAAGCCCGTCAGTCATGCCAAATCAAAATCAAACTTAGCTAAAAGTATGAAATTAGGTTTTCCTTGCCAGGGGGGGGGCAGCATCTACCCATCAACATGACAGATGTGTTGCATAGCTAGCTGCCGTCCGCATCTTGATCTCTATCTTCGATCTTCATTCGAGTATCG
>LLKJ01003579.1:0-18237 GCA_002242865.1 Clarireedia sp. CPB17
GGTGCGCCGGGGACGGTGGGGAGAGGTTTGGCGTTGATGGAGTATTTTGAAAGGATAGGGAGGATGTGGATGGGCGAGGAGAACTATTATAGGATGGTGGAGGCGGGGTTGAATCCTGAAGATTGGACACCTGGGATGGCGATACCGGATCCGGAAGATGATGAAGATGTGAGAAGTATGCTGGAGGATAGGGAGGTGACGGTAATGGACTCAGAAGAAGATTCATACGGCAATGTAGGTGGACAATAAGATGAGCATGGAGAAAGATGTAATCCGATGAATATAACAGTCCAGATACATCTTAAACAATGTAACTCCAAAACTTAAGCCGAGATGTGAACATGTCCAAGGAACTTGAGATTAAAATAATTCAGTAAAGTCTCTAAAGTCCAATACGTACCCTAACCAATGTCTAACCAATCAATGTATACCGCCTACTCTTATCCCCTTTACCTCCCAAAATTGCCTCTAAAGCCCGTCCCAATCCAGCTCCATCATAAAACATACCGGCACTGCTATCCACCGTTACCTTCGTACCATCATTAATGCCTTCCGTTATGATACTGAGAGTAGTGATATCTCCAGCATTTTTCACCACTTTCGGACTCTCGTCTTTCGCCACATTCAGACTCACTGAACTATCAGATCTGGCTCTCCTTCCGTAAACCCTTACTGCTTCAATCCCCAGTCTTCTCAACTCCACTCTATCGACGTACGGCGTGCCAGGTCCTTCCAGGAATACTACATGAGTAACGTATTTCTTCCATTCTTCTTCCTTGATCTGATCCGCCTCAGCAATACTTTCATTCCCACAACAACCTCTCACAATTGCGCCGATAAACTTCTTCGCCGTATACTCTGGAGTCTCCCGATCCAAACAACCGTTCAGAATCAAAATCTTGAATCTAATCTTGGGATCTGCGATCGCAGCACCGACATCCCTAAGAATGAGACACGGAAGAATAGAAGTGTAAAGTGACCCGATACTGAAAATAACACAACTTGCATCGTCCAATGCGTCTACCACTCTGGAGTTGGGGCTTGGCCGTATTTCTTGTCCGTATGGATTGATGTACCAGATCCTATCGATGGGGCTAGATAACCCTTCCGTATCTTCTTTCCTAAAGTGTATGTTTTGTTTGCGCAAAGTGGGTAGAGAGCCTGGAAGATTGGCATCCTCAACTTTGTCATGCTCGAGCATATCAAATGATATTTTTCTGCTATGGGTTCTTGGACTGACAGGCTCTGTGGGTACAGAGGAAGGGGCAATGGGATGAGAAATGTTGTTCTGTCCGACAATGACTGTTCCATCCCTGAGACCGGCAGAGATGTGATATGAGAAGTTACTATTGATCGCAGGGATAACCTCCACATTATCTTTCACACCGGTGATGCTCCCAAGAAGATAAATTGCAGCTTCGAAACTGCCAGTAAATATTCGTGCGCCAGTAAGAAAAAGATTCCCCACGGATGCTGCCTGGAAGTTGAACACCGAAGTGGGACGAGCTCGTTTGACGATCTCGAGGTTTATAGTGTTGAGAAACGACCGTATGAGTTCACGCTTGGGGGATGTGATGTTGTTCCATAAGGAGTGGTGACCTTCAACTATTTCTAACCACTCATGACGAGCAGCTTGAGGCGATGAATCCAATCGATGATTGAAAAATGCCTTTAGCGCAGACTTCTCAGTATTCGCGCCCGTAAGATCCTCAGGAATAAGTCGAACGAGACGACCTAGAATTGTGTCAGGTGATAATACAGCACGTGACAATATCATTGAAATATTCTGGCAATGGAATCAACAAGCCTTGGAGTGGAAGAATGGAATGAAGAGGTTGGCAAGAGAACACTTGTCCTAAGTTTAGAACTCAGGGTAGCTGATGGAGAGATCCTTACTTCTCACATCACCAATCCCGGGGCCACCAAAAACTCGAATCAGCTCTGACGATGAACCACCATTATCACTGATTGGAATCACACTACAAGAACATCAGCCTCTCGTCATAGAGTCATCCCAGATTGTGTCGGGAAACTCACTAGCTCAAGAAACATCCCCTATCCTCAGCGACCTTCCCAAACACATCCACAAGGCTGTTTGCAGCACTGCCGCCGGAAATGACCACGATATGGCGACGATTCATGATTGAGCCGGCGAAGTGAAAAGTGTGCTGTCTAGCTGATGATAGATTTCATCGTTCTTATACCGTGGACATGTTTTGGGTGAGTCAGAGGTGGTTGTGAACAGATTTTTGGACACGGTATGAAGGATCAAGATGGGGAGGTGGGAGGTATGTATCTAAGCTCGTATAAAATGCGATTGGCAAGAACGTCTTCACTCTCTCCAATGCAGAAACAGTAAGTACGCCGACAACAACGTCAAGACGCAGTCAAACCAGTACAGTATTTTGGAACCTCTACAAGTGATACACTCAATACAGCAGATCGGTCCATATCCAGTCAAACAGCAGAACAGCTTATGATTTTGTGCCTCCCGTTGTAAATCTTATAAAAAGGCGTCATACCAAAGCCCTCCCGTTCTCAAGACACTCATAACAATTTGGAGTTTTGAGCTTTAACCTCACAAGTTAATTCATAAGAAAGTGAAGCTTCATAATATTCAAGTTTAACTATTTTAGTCTATACCAGATTTTTGATTGATTTTATGAATGTATTTCAAATCAGGGTCTTTGGATGAAATTTGCCTGACAAGCGAGGACGAGGGGAGGCAGCGGTAGTGCTGTACGTCGTAAGGTTAATATGATGGATTGAATGATTGCATGTCTTTGATCTCTAAGTTAACCCATGAAGACACCCCTCGAGAACAGCCTCCTATGTATGAAGCGTATATCCCTTTTCTCGTCCCTATGTCATCCAAGGGGCTGTTGGAAATTGCAATTGCTGCTCAGGAGTCTGCTCTGTGGTCCGAGAATTGTACTGTATCCGCATGCGTTCTTTTTTCTCATTTGCTCCTGAATTCAGCAATTTTGAGTGTCTCCAGCTTTATGTCTCCGTATGGGGCCCGTATGAAGGTGGCATGGTGGGACTTCCAATAAACCTTCTCCCTTATCGCCGGATTCGCCCTTATCGTCATCCCTTTACGAACTCCCTTTTTTCCTTTTCCCATGTTCTGCCATATCCATGCCCGGCCGCTCATTGGCATTTTTCGGACGCGAATTTAGGACAGAGGTGTCGTGCGCGCGAGATTCGGCCGATCAACAGCCGCTATGAGTGACGGATCGAATTCTAGATGCTTTTTCTATGCCCATCACTTTGAAGGCTGCGCGAATAGTGGCCGTATTCACGCTTTTAGCTGCAGAAACCATCCACACTACGGAGTCACTTACGAACAGCCATTTCCCAACTGTTCCCAGCTGTTCCCACAGAAATCCCCCCTACATACTATACTGTATGTAGGCAGTAGTGGTTAGTAGACATAGATAACCAACTACTAGTCCCCTCAACCTACTACTATTTTTTCCCAGACACACGACACACATAAGTTACGCAATACTAAATAATATTGATCTTCATCGGCATAGTCGGATTTACCAATTAAACACCTCTGAAATAACTCATCCTGTTCAATCTCCACATCGACACATTTACCAGATTCACCACATATACCAGATATACCTCTCTCTCTCTGTTTCTCAGTAATGAAAACGCGCGAATGGACTTGCTCTGTTTTCTGATACCAGAGTCTCTTTGTTAGAGAAGGGCGCAACAAGCCTTTTAGTCATTTGCCTGCCTGCGACTGCGACTGCGACTGCGACTGCGTTGGAATGATATGGATGGCGCTTTGCGATTGAAGATTAATTTGTCATGGCCTTGTTAAATCCCACCTTCATCTTTGGCGTTCTCGTCCTGCTCTATCTAGCTTCGTTCATACTCTTTGCCATTATTCGAATTACCACGGGCATATCGATTCAGCGCATTGGTTATTTCTCCTTAAGAAGACTGGCATACACACCAAAGGATGGCATAAAGATCGAGATACGCGGTTTGGGCCTGAATGTCCATCGACCTACCTTCGCACAACCGACATGGCTCAGCATTGTCCTTACGGAACTGAAGGTGACTTTGGATCTGAATGCAGGGGATAAAGACAAGCCGGCACAAAATGGGAAGCAGGAAGGAGGACAGAACGGAGCTCTTGGAGGGTTGGACAGCTCAGGTGCTGGGAAAGAGAAAGAGAAAGAGAAAGAGAAAGAGCCTGAGATCAAGCCGCTATCAAGCCGTGCTAGGGCCTTCAAGGACCCACGCAGCAAAAGCTGGGAGCAGCTCATGAGCCTGAAAGAACGGATCAAGCGCCTGCACCGAAATATCAACTGGATCCAAATGGTGGACGTTGTGGCCTCGAACACTTCGATTACGGTGGTGGATGTGGGGAACATACAATTAGGGAGCTTCACCATGGCCGTGGATACGAGAAGGAAAACTGTCGACAGAGCGAGGATGTACGCACACGCCACATCTGCGATATCTGAAAAACGACCGGCAGAATGGATATGGACTATTCGTAGTGTGCTTTTTACGCCTGAAGGGGGGGAGTCTTTGGAAGTTTTGGATCACCTTACGCTGAACATACGCGGGAAATTACACAAGGAACTCGATGGTCTCCGGGATGCGGCAATCGCTCTGAAACTTGGCCGGGTACAAATCCCATATGACGTTGTTGAAACGTGTATAAATCGGTACAAAGCTTGCCAGAAGCCCTCTAAACCCAAGGACGCAAAGGATAATGCGGAGGAAATCTCTGTGGCAGATCTTATTGGGGAACTCGAAAGACCGGGCAGTAGGGAGGAAAGTTTGGTACAAGCAGTCTCGGACTCGAAGGAATTTGCAAGCTCGACTTTGAGGGGCATAAAGGAGGTACAGTTTGCCGTCAGCTACATTGGATTCACTAAGAAAATTACATCGGTACAGCCCCAAGGTTCACCTATGTATATGCATGCATCGATGAAGGAGGTTGGAATCGATTTGCACCGACTGGACCCGAAATCCCCGGCGCACCGCATGTACTTCTCTTCAAAAGACATAGCCCATCAGGCTCTGGTAGCAGCCTTGTCAATTTCTCTTGGAGTCCATGACGGGCGAGGCAAATCTGACAGGCTGGTGTACATTCCGATGGCAACTACCACTATTCGCACAACTTTACCTTCAAAGACTGTAGAATTTGTGGGTGATAGAAGCGCGGACGAGCGCAACGCTAATATTCTTTTTGCCAATGCTGTTGTAACATCACCTTCTGTTGATCTGGATCCCAGGCATCTTCCTCTTATTATTGCAATGACACAGTCCAAGCCAAAATCGAAGGAAAGTACTGCGCCGGCAGAAAGACACGTGCTGATGTCTCGACTCCTGCCAAAAGCAAATGTCAAGATCTCAATGCATGAGCCAGTTTTCCGGATTGCCTTGCCCCCGGTTGAAAAGACCGAAGACGAAGATGACTTCGACCTTATCATCTCGTCTATCTCTTCCATATCATTAGATATTGAGTCCTCCCATTCCGCAGTTGGAGAATTGCATTATAGCCTTGGGTCAACGCTACGGCTACAATCTCATGACCTCTACTACCAAACTTGTACAGGATCTCGATTTGATTTACTTCAGATTGACTCTCTGGACCTGAAAGTCCAAGTTAGCGCTAATCCTGAGGTTTACGTTGTGGCTACAGGAAACGTTCAAACGTTCTCGATTCACATGGTTCGACCTGAAATAAGCGATGGCGTTCGCCAAATCGTGCGCCAACTACGGCTCAACGTTGAGCCTGACAAGAAATATCAATCAAAAACTTCTCGAGATCCGAATTTCATTCGAGCACTACCGCCCTGGCTACTTCATTTCCAGCTACAGGGCTCTGATTTCAGTGCAGAGGTAGCAGGTGTCGATGAAGACATATCAACCGATACCCGTGGACTTGCGATACAGCTTGAATCTTGGACAGCTGAATACCGAGCGCAGAGAGTGGATGCACTTGAACGGCGTGGGCCTCGACGAGCAGGAAGTCGATCTCTAACACCCGATCCAGAGATATTCCTTGCGATGCCTTCTCCTGCACGCAAGAAGCAGCATCAACAGCCTACCGATGGCAGGCGGTTGGCTGTCCATATTCGAGGTCTTGAGGCATTTGTCGTAGAATCGGCAGAGAAATGGGAAGTCGAGCCTTTTGTTGCTATACCGCGACTCGAGGTCGCTCTTACAACTTCCAGCGACAACCAGGGTCCGGTCTTCCACGTAAACTCTCTAGTGCGGACCGTCTTAGTACAGTATTCTCTGTATCGCCATTACGCTTGTGGAGTGGCCTTAACAGTCCTTAGAAGAGCGTTTGTCCGCACAAACGCTGACAAGGCTGAAGCTGAGGAGGCTCGGGCTTCTGCAAGGACACCGGATGCTTCTACTTTACTCTCTCCGGTCATTTCTCCCGGTAGCTCCCGCGCGGATGATCTTGAATTCGTCTTTGCAGCTAAGGAATTGGTCACGATTGATTTTAGATCCACCCTAGTACAAGTCAAGGCATACATGCCATCGGATCCTCCGTTGATGCTTCAATTCTATGGAGTAGATGCTGGTCGCCATAGGTGGTCGGCGCCCTTTTTCCACGCCAAGCTCATTCGTTTGTATGCCGAGGCCCCTAAAATGAGAAGAGTCTGGGCTAGGATCATTAGCGTGAAGTCTGTTCGGGTTGATCTTCGCGAAAACAGGCGCATGCGCAGCTCGGGAGAGATGCAGGAAGAGAAGACGATTGATGTCGCAACTGAAGCAATCCGAATCGCAGTACCACATCAGCTTGTGCTACATTCAGTCATGGACAATGTTGTAAATACACTGAAGGCTGTTGAGCAGCTTCACCATAGATTCCAAACAGGCACAAATGAGTACATTCTTGCCAAGGGGCCAGAAGGACCCAAGCACATTCCCAAGCTGTCGATTCGCAGTAAAGCGTTGCTTTTCGAAATAGAAGATGGAGCTTTCGAGTGGAAACTAGGTGCGATTTATAGAGCTGGTTTAATCGAACAGCAGCAGCGATTGGCACGAGATGGAGCCTTTGAGGTAAAGGCGAAGAAAATCGAAGAAGAAGAAATGCGCAGAGATACCCATCGTTACCGAAATAGATCAGCTCACCCACGTGGGCGCAGTAATAATAAAGAGGATTCAGGCAGGCGGCGCAAGAGTATGGGAGATGTGGGAGCAGATGATCACTCACCAACTGCTCACAGAGGTCGCAAGATGCGCTATGACCCAGAAGGAAGTTGTGGAATCAGTGGTAGCGCTAAGATATCCATCTCGGAAGCGCACGAGAGATTACAGCGTCATAACGCTCAAAGCTGGAAGAAACGTATTGATCGAATCTACAGCATCGCTAAGGACGGCATGAAGAATCTTCGAGGCGTCTTTTGGGGTCCTGACGAGTTACCGGATGATATGGAGGAAACGGAAAACATCCTCGAGGTTCCTCAGCGCCCCGCTCTGATGAGCACTCTAATCAGTGACCTCCACATTATGGTTGACAAACCTTCCTTTCCTCTCAGTCATCTCCCAGACTTCCTTCATAAAGTAGGAAAAGGCATGCCTCGAGACATGCAGTACTCGCTCTTGGTTCCAATGCATGTTCAGATAGACATGGGAGAGGCACGGGTGACATTGCGTGATTACCCGCTCCCTCTCTTCCATGTACCGGCAGTCAGGTCCGATCAATCATTGAGAATGCCGGCTTGGTCACTGAAGACAGACTTTGTCATCGCAGAAGAATATCGAGGCCATGAGTCCGTGAAGCATGTAAAGGTGGATATCATACCGCCGAAAAATCGTCAACCGGGCACAAGCAACGAGGGAGGATTTGCTATTGATGTACGGAGAACCATATCACCAGTCAAATCGTACTCGGACATTAATGTAAATATCAACACTTCGCTACCTACTCGAATCACGTGGGGTGCCTCCTACCAACCTGCGATTCAAGACATGATGATGGTCATCGAGACCTTCACAAAACCACAAGTTGACCCCTCTGATCGGACTGGATTTTGGGATAAAATTCGTCTCAGTTTCCATTCTAGGGTCACTGTTGCATGGAAAGGCGATGGAGATGTTCATCTCATGCTGAAGGGCACTCGGGATCCGTACGAAGTCACCGGAAATGGAGCCGGTTTCCTCATGTGTTGGCGGAACGATGTGCGGTGGAGTCTATGCCGCGACGATGATCCTCGCAAATTCATGACCGTGGACAGTGGCGAGTGTATTCTTGCTATACCCGATTTCAGTCACCAAGCTCGCGCCACTGCAAACGAGCAAACCGACAATGACAGCGTCATCAGCGCGGACAGTTTCAGACGCGGAGCTACATTCAAGAAAGTGGTTATGAAACTCTCAGGCAATGTTCAGTGGCTTGCTGGTCTGATGTTCGAGCGAGATCTGGACGATGGAACTCGATCTTTTGACTTTGCGCCACATTACGATGTCATTCTGAAAGAGCCCCAATACTGCAAGGGACCGCCTGGAAAGGAATACGATGCATTCAGAGGTTTCCGTAGTCATCATATCCATATGTCGATTGCTGTCAAAGCACCAGTCGATCGTGAGTGGTCGGTCTCAAATACTGAACCATCGAGGAGTTACAATACGGTGCATCTGACCCCTCGATTCTTTACTCATTTCTTCGCATGGTGGTCGATGTTCGACGGCACTATGTCGTTACCAATCCGTCAAGGTGATTTGTGGCCTGGCATTGAAAAGTCGAGCAAGAAGTTCGGCAGACATCTTGCCACCATCAAGTACAACTTACTTCTCGCGCCTCTATTCCTAAGTCATATCTACAAGCATAAAGATGCTGAAGATTACTCCGAGGATGTTGTGTCTGCTACCGGTTTGAAAATGAGGCTGGATAGCTTCATGCTTGACATGCATCAACGGAGGGAAGAATTCAGTACCCAAGACAAGGGACTGGGAACCCAGACCACAACTAGCGGCATAAAGTTGCATCAAGCCCAATTAGATTTATTGTCTGCAGATATTCGTGCCGTTTCTGCTAGTATCGCAGGTACCACTCCCGAAGATCTTCGGCGCGCATCTGCTCCTACCCTCGTATCTCAGTCGGAGCGTGGTGCTACCGATTTATCTCATTTCGAGATACCCGACAACGACTTCAGCTGGATAGACATGGATGATTTCGTTGAGCTAGATTGGATACTTCCATCTGAGGCAAACCCGGAGACTAAAATTATGCCGCTAGCATTCGCCCCTCGATTTACATATTTCCGACAAACCGATCCTGGTGAGAGCTTTGCTGGTGATCAGAAGGCCAGTGATTTCGGTCATGAGCCAACACATTTCTGCATCATGAGCGAGGATGATGATCCGCGCCGAGTACAGTGTCAATTAATCGACGATCGCTTGGTTCAACTAGCTCAACAAATTGATGATCATACTCAAGCTCTTGAGTCGGCAGAGTGGGCGTACATGCAAGATCAAGGGAATGCTCAACTCAAAGCTCAATATGAGCAGCTGATGATTCATGGCCCAGTTTTGCATAACAAGAAGCTCTTCTTAGAATCTATGAAGCATCGTATGGCTCTACGCGTTCACACTAATAACAAGCGTGCAGTTCCTGACGGCGATGCCGATGTGGACAGTGATGGCGAGGATCCATCTCCGAAGGAATCTAATCCTGAAACAGAAGGCATGGACAGTTCTCCTTCAGGCGAATTTGTTACCGATTTTAATAATCGTTTCGTTATTCACAACATGCAAATGAAGTGGAACAATCTATTAAGAAATATCATACTCCGATATATCCACCAAGTCAGTCAGAGACGTGGATTTGTTTATTATCTATCACGCCGAGCTGTCAAATTTATCCTCGATATTGTTGAAGAGCAAAATAAGGCTAAGAATGCTCGTCCTGCTACAGCTGCGCCGACTGGTAATGCTTCGACAAGATCCAGATCCACCTCGCCAACTCCCGAGGAGTTCCACGAAGAAGCTGATTCGAAGGAAGTTGAAGACCGTATCAACGAGCTTCTTGCTGATGGGAAGAACTTCGTCAATGCTGATGATCCTCAGGCCAATGAATCAGCCCCTCGGGTATCCACTGATCATCTGGATGCCAACATTGCCTCTGATTTCGAGCCTCAGAACAGTTATCTTCTACGGCTCATTGCACCTCAAATTCAACTTCAAAGTGAAAAGAATCCGAAATCTGTGGTGATGGTAACTGCCAAGGGGATGGAACTCAAGGTCGTTGAAGTCATGGATAAGAACCGCATATTCGACGATGTCAGTGGTCTCGTTCAGCGTCGCTTCTCGGTCGAAATGGACAGCACGCAATTTTTTGTTACCCACCAAAAGCGATTCATGGCACAGCTGCAGTCTTTGTATTCAGCAAGTCATTATGGAACTCCTGCTGGGTCGATTTGGCCTCCGTGGGTACCTATGGAAGTTATGTTCGATTTCCACGTCGATCCTTTCGGCTTCAAACGTGTTGTGCAGAAAACTTCCGCCAGTCTGCGCTATGACAAATACAATACCTTGCGTCTAAAGTACAACGACGAGATCAGTGGCGATTCCGGTCATCCATCTGGTATCAACGGCATGGAAAGTCGTATTGATCACCTCTGGGTTGAGTTCCCCAAGATTCAAGCGCTGTGCAACTCGTCACAATATTATGCCATGTATATCATTGTGTTGGACCTACTTATGTACAGCGAGCCACTTGAGAAGACTCGTAGTGAGCGACTGGAAAAGATCATGCTTGCTTCTGACTTTAGCGACTTGAGAGGGGCTCCTGAGATGGTTATTCGTTTGCAAGAGCGAATCAGGCAGCTTGATGAACTTAAGACACAATTCCAAGTTCATTCGAAGTCGCTTGACAAGAAGGGTTGGGAAGACAGGCTCATTCTTGATAGAGATCTCGCAAGTTGCGAAGATGAGTTGTTCTTTATGATGAAGGCAATTACCACATCTCAGCGCAAATATGATGGATCTCAAAGCAGCGGGTTACTGCGATGGAATATCTCATCTGACCAAATCGTCTGGCATTTGATTCGCGACAACAATGAACCTCTTATGGAATACCAGCTCCAACATGCTGAGTACGACCGTACCGACAACTCCGATGGGTCGCATATCAATCTTGTACAAATTGGAAAAATTGTTGGATTGAATCTTATGCCCGATGCCATTTATCCAGAAATGTTTGCACCATACACTGACGGCGAACGAGGTGCTTTCAATGAAGGAGGAAATCAACAGATGTTGAGAGTCTACTGGTACATGCTCGAGGCTATTGCTGGTATACCAGTGATGGACCACTTCGAAGTCAACCTCTTTCCTATGAAGATTCAACTTGAGCATGAAGTTGGAAAGAGACTGTTCGAATACATGTTCCCTGATCATAACGAAGAAAAATCTAACGGAGCACCCAAGAACAAGTCACCATTCATGGTCAAGCACATGATGCCAGTGAATGATGAGAACGAAGATGATGATACAATGGCTAGCAACTCCATCAATCTTCAAATAACTGATGTTGACAAGCATGACTCTTCTCCAATCACAAGAGCTGGATCACTGGAACTTCGACTACACCCAACAATGAATTCAGAACAGGCTCGACCCTCAACCGCCATGTCAACCAAAAGCAAAGCCGGCAGCATCTTCTCCGGTTACAGTGGGGACAGCAGTCACTTCCGCCTCTTCCAATCCAACAAAGGATCCCTCGCATCACGCGCTTCATCCTCAAGAGGCCTCAGCAAGAAACCCTCCCTCGAGAACCTTCATTCTGGATTCGCTCGACCAGCTATTGGCCGCGTTTCAACTAACGCATCCAATTCCGACTCGCTCTCCATCAACGACGAAGCAAAAGCCAGACGCTTCGGTATGCACCGTACTGGCAGACGCCACAGCAAGGCAAAGCCCTCAGACGATCTCACCAAAATGATGTCCCGCGCCTCAAACTACATGACTCTTGCATACGTCAAGATTCCCAGTGTGGTCCTCTGTCTTAGCTATAAGGGTAAAGGCGACCGTAACCTTGAAGATGTGCACGATTTCGTGTTCCGTCTCCCTATGATCGAGTACCGCAATAAGACATGGTCGAATCTGGACCTCGCTCTCGCGCTGAAGAAGGACGTCATTCGTGCACTTATCTCCCATACTGGTGCAATTATTGGAAATAAATTTAGTAAACATCGTCCTTCTGTCGCACAGCAAAATCGACTAAGGGAGTTGGCTACCAGTAGTGTGGTTCTTACACCTTCTATGAATGAGGATCCATACGAGCACAGCGACGCAAGTGACATGAGTCCCACCGAAACCCGCAGCATCAATACCCGCAACCATGACTCAGAATCGCAATCCAGATCGAAAAGCCCAAGACGTTCGTTCGCGAGCACTAGGACTGGCGTCGAGGCGCTAGCGTCAGGCTCGTCGAGTGTGTATTCGGGACATTCGGCGCCCCCACCTTCGTCTTCGGGGAGAGCGCACTATGCGCCGAGTTTTACGATGACGCCGGCGCATCGCGACGAGGATAATGATGCACGGAGTCTGAGACCGGTGTCCAGGAGTGGAAGTACGATTGGACTGGGGGTTTTTGAGGAGGGGAGGAATGTCGCGGGCCAGTTTATGGCGAGTACGTTGGGGAGGTTGAAGAAGAGGGAGGGGTTTGGGATGGCGGNNGAGGGGGGGGTTTGGGATGACATTTTGTGGTGGATGAATTTTCTGCTTTTGGGTGTGTTGGTGATAGCTTTATCGATTTGGCGGTTCTGGAGGAAATATCGCGGGGTACTTTTTGGTGAGCGAGGAGCATTAGTCAGCGGTTAGCTGTATCACGTCATCAGGAACCCTTCATCAACTCGGCCGTTGGATTTTAGTGTTATGGTTCTTCTCAACATCCACAATTCCCCCAGAACGCATCCAGCAGTTGAATCATCCAAGCGGCGCTTACATACCCCGCGATAAAGCGCTTGGCTGAAGTCGCAAATCTATCTTTTGAACACACCATCAACATCACCAGCCTCGTCACCAGTGACATCACGTACGATATCTCGCTCCGAATCGCGCAACTAAGACTGTGAAACTAGATTATAAACTCATCCCGCCTACAGCATATCTAGCGTTGGCTAGCCCAGTCCTAATTCTCAGGATGAACCTCTTTTTACTATTCTCTCTGGCGTCTAGGCGAATGTTTGAAGACTATCGACTGAATACAATTCTTCCGGGAGCAGATGAGCAAGTTATATGCAGGAAGTCTTGCGCCCTTGCCATACTGCAGAGGATTGTTCTTTGGGACATACTGCGATGTGCAGCAACGATTGGATGCTTCTTGATGGCAATGCGAGTAATTCTCGTAGATACGCTTTACACGAGTCTTGGACATCAGTTTGGCTGCTAGAACCTTCCCAAACGATTCACCTGTCCCTCTCAGGATACCTATTGGTGGGATTACTTGCGTCTCATTGGCTTCCGCAGTAGGTTGTAGAGTCGTAGTCTCTGGGTGATTGAGCGAGGCTCTTAGCGATACCGGCTCAACTTGACTCACTTTACAGTTTCAACAACTTGGCACATAAGCTTCGCTCATGCGAAGAGTTCCTGTTGATCCATTGATTGGCTACGTTTTTCTGGCCTACGTTCATCTCATTACCTCACTTAATGTACCAGAACTTTTGCTGCGGCAGTGATTGGCCTAGGCAGCTGGTAGTCCAGAGCACGTGGGGTGTTGTAAATAGAAAGCAGATAAAGTACCATGGCATGGGATCCGCGGTTAGCTGGAAGTATCCCATCAATTATGCGGCTTCGTCTGGATATGAAAGTGCTAAGCGCTTCTGACGACCTCGAAACTTGCTGCATGACTGTGATTAATTTGCCAAGGCGGCGCAGCTGTCGCCTTTCTTATGATTGAGCTGAGGTTAGTTGGATGTTTTCGGGGACACATCACCGGATCGGGAGCTTGTGAGAACAGCAGAAACTCACCTGTACGGTCGAAATACCTTAATCTCCTCTCTCTTACAGTACTCAAAGCACGGAACGGCTAGAATCAAGTCATATTCTAGGCGTTCTGTTCTTCAAAGGTTCAACAGAACTAGTTGCAGCACGATACAAGCGGAAACTCAACAGGTAGCTGGAAATGTTCTCCTTCCTCGAGCCTACGAAAATATAAAATGCAGGAGAGAACTAAGATAGGATACGAGACAGTGAGGAGTGGGAGGTGATGCACGCCCTGATCCAACCTCCATGAATTGATTACTCAGCTCTGACAACTAGTACAACCACACTTTTAGTATATAAGCAGCGCACACTTGATTACTAGAAATGAGAATGGTGAAGTATCTCGTAGACCTTCCTCTTTCGTATCATACCGATGCAAATAACAAGAAAGTTAGCTGGTAATCATGCACAAATAAGGAGATGTCGGTCCAGACATACGCCCGACTGATGTAAAGCATTTCGAAGGATGGTGAGAGAGAGAAAGATCGATTGACTGTCACACAGCCTTATACAATTATTCTACTTGCCCAGTAGGTCCTAGATTCCTGGATGCTCTCGGATTGGGCCGGTGCATCTGACTCCGACACTCTAGACCTATACAACCTGTTCCCTCAACTGCCAGACCGCGGCGTCTTTTATCGTCTAAAATTGAGCGGGGTTTGAACCACTCAGAGGGCTAGATGCGCCTCCCAAGTATTCACCCCTTCCTTGAAAGATCAGCGACAAAAGTATTCTCGCAAGAATTAGACGGAGGGGCTTGCCGGATGGAAAGATATAAGATCGCCTATGTCTCCCGGTCCTCTTGGCATAAAGCAGCCCTCTTACCATCTTCTACCTCACTCCTCACAATCGATACTTCACAATCATACATTCTCAGCTCCTGTGCACCTTATTCCCTCTTCTCGCTCTTTCCGAGCTAAGCAGTGCTAGTCCAGCACTCTTCAACGCAAGAATCGCAGAAGCTACCCCTAACGATGGGGCAGCTTTGACATCCATCACCATGGAAGTTGTGAGAACGAAAACCTCCAGGGTGCTTGCGCTTACTTAAACAACGCTCTTAATACTTGCAGTAATAGTAGTCGTTCTTGCGTATTTGAACTGTGACTGACTACCATATCTCAACTCAACCTCACAGACATTGGATAGTCTAATCGTATCGGCTCCATCGGTGTGTCGATAGTTTCCGCTGCCGTCTCTGGGAGTGAGCGTTTTGAGTGATTTCTGTTGGATAAAGTTGCTAATATGTTACTTAGCTCCGAGACTGCAATGGAGATAACACGCCAGATAGCTACCCAGGCCAAGTCGGTTCCCTGCATCAAGGTGGTGGAGTTGGATTCGCGGGCAGGGCTACAAGCTACAAATGTTACCAAAATTGAGGGGAAACAGGCAACATATAAACTATCGCGGTCTTCTGTTTTGTACTTCTTGAAGTCACCTATTTTAGTCTAAACTAAATAAGGCAATAGTTTATCTATTCATGTGAAAGATCCACCAAAGCCGTACCCTTGCAATCTCATTCTGGAATCTAATTGGTCATAACTTACTTTGTAAACAATCAGTTAAGCTTCCGAAAACACAACTTCATTATCCCCTCGTCATTTTCGGGTTCATGTTATGTTTGCAGTTAACTGAGTTCACAAGTGTATCGCACCGCCAATTCAGAAAGGAATCTTTACATCCTTTCTGCGTCGTAGGATCTACGATTAACCTCCACGTCATTTTCCAAGATGGCCCGCGTAACAAGATTGACTGGTAGGAAAAATCCACCTTTGTCGGAATTTACCTTGAGAGTTACAAGTATGCTATGCTAATGTTTCTCGCACTATCTAGCCACCGTGAAAGAGATGCCCGACGATGGCGAGGTTACAGATATCATGAACGATACCCCGAAACAGACTGATCTGAGCAGGGCAAGTAAACAAGGGTTCTCAACTTTCACAAAAGCTCTGGGCACATTCACGAAAGCTGTGGAGCCGCGATCGAGAGCAGATTTCGAGAACAATGAGGAGGTCGAGGACGAGGACGAGGGGGAGGCGGATCAGATTCGCGGAGAGTTGAAGAGTCCTAATGAAAAGGTGGTAGGCACCCCGCTCGAAGAATCCCAGCCTAGCCAGTAAGAGTGGTTTTACGCGCAGCGCAACAGGAATCACGAAAGTGCTTAAATCATGTCTTCCTTGAGACTGATAAATAATAGGAAGCGGAAGACAACGCTATCAACGTTTACGACATCAGCAACATAGCGACGCCTACGAAACCCGCGCCACGGAAGGAATTGCTTTTAGGGCCTACACAGGACAAGGGCAAAGGTCGCGAACCACAAGAGTCGGCTCCGAACAAAAGGAAACGCCGGAGTGATGATGTCTCTACTTCCCTTCCTGATCACCAAGAAGACGAAGAGCCCGCAGCTGGGGAAGTAGCAAAAGCGCCAAAGCGTTCTGGACCACTCGCAAAGCGCTCCAAAGTTGTAGCTCCAGCTCCGGCTGAGACTGGCACTAGAAGAGGCAGGGGGCAACCACCCAAATCTGTGCCTGTTGATGAGATTGCCCCAGATCAGACAAAAGCGCCGAACCATAATGGAGTGGAATACCAGCAACCTCAAGTTGAAACGGAGGATGAAAATTCTCTCTTAATACCGGAAACTAGGGCAGTGCCTATGCGTACTCAGTCGAATTTCCAGGTATTGATTGAGTTGCCGAGAATAAGCGCAGAGGCGGGAGGTGGTCAAGGTGACGAAGATGCAGAGAAGAGCCAGGATGGTGTAGTGGAGATTGGGGGTATGGAAGGTACAACGGATATAGCAATGGACCCAAGTCCGAAGAAACCCATCCCGGCTCTGAAGAGTCGCGAGGAATATGTCCCGCAACCACAGATACCTATATCAAGTCGGCAGCCTGCTAAAAGCTCTTCTTCCAATGGCATTGCTGGCCCATCGAGGACGGTTCAAGAAGCTGAAGCACATGGTGAAGACCAAGCCCAGGAGGGCGAAGCCGAGGAGAACAAAGGCGCGGAGAATGAAGCAGAGGGGGACGGAGCAGAGGGGGACGGAGCAGAGAGGGACGAAGCCGAGGAGAATGAAGGCGCGGATAATGAAGCCGAGGAGGACGAAGCCGAGGAGAATGATATACCGGATTTCGGTGCTTGGGGCGAGATCATAGAAACTTCCGTTTTCGACGATTTAGACAAGGCAGTGAGGCGCTTGGGCCGTACAAAAAAAAATGATGGAAAGCTCGTCAGAAAAATCCCGAAGAGTTTGAAAATTGCAACGGATTTGGGTAAAAATTTTGATCAATGCTTGGAAGCTCTTCACCAAGCTTACGAAGCCCTCCAAACAGCATATGAAAGCAGCGTTGAGGATTATTCTATTGCGCATAACGACGTAACAAAGCAAACCAACAATCTGCAAAAGCTATTAGATCGCACGCTGCTGTATTTCAAAGACGCTTCGAACAACGCCGAGCGCAAGAAGATGATAAGAGACTTATTCTTCTTCATTATTCGTAAATTTTCGCGCCAGTTATTGCCGCAAGCTTTTCTAAGCTATGCCTCGCACGAACACGTACCCATCGAGGCGCAAGAAGAGATGGTGAAATTGACAGAGCTGCTTAACAAAACCGTCGGTATCACGTTAGCTCAGCCGGATAAGCTTGTCCCACAGGATCTCGGCCAAACGAAACATCTCAAGCAAACGAAACATCTCAAGCAAACGAAACATCTCGGCCAGACGAAACAGCCTTTGAGGGAAATGTGTCCACTCCTGCGAGAACTACTACTGACACTAAAACATAAGATTGCTCATCATAAAAGAGCCATCGTGCAAGAAAAGAGGAGAGCTAAGAATGAAGAAGTTCGCCTCATGTGGCAGGAGCGTCAGCTCAAAGAAGAGAAAACGCTCGAGGAAGCAGCCGCCAAAGCTCGCGCCGAGCGTCTTAAAGCAGCCCAAAAGTCCTTCCAAAACTGTTCTGCTGCCGTTCGTCGAGGAATCGAGGCCGAATTGCGTAAGCGGAAAGAGCTAGAGGAGTGGAGGAAGTCAAAATCTGAGGGGAGCTGGAGAACGGAAGAGCCGGATCGATCTGCTATTAGTAATAATCGCGGGCGTTCTCGAAACCGCGTCGTTGATGAGGATGAGAATGATGATCCTTTCAGCGATAATTATGTCCCTCGACCTCAATCGCAAACACAACATAGAGGTGTCTTTGCACAGTACACACGAACCCGTTCACCATCTCCATCGCTATCCATCCCCCCTCTCTCTCC
>LLKJ01003580.1:0-13306 GCA_002242865.1 Clarireedia sp. CPB17
TCCCTCTAGTCCGCACACGTGCACCTCCGCAAACCCTCCGCCGAGATCTACACCCTCACACTGCGCACTCTCCGCGAATACATCACTTCTCACCCCAACACCAACACCAACACCAATTCTCACCCCAACTCAACATCTCCCTCCCCCCTCAACCCCTCAGAAATACTCTTCCTAGACGACATAGGCGAGAACCTGAAAGCCGCACGGCAGCTCGGCATGCAGACGATCAAAGTACCTCTCGGGCGTAGCTACGAGGCGGTGGAGGAGCTGGAGCGGATCACGGGGTTGCAGTTGCAGGGGACGCATCCGAAGGTGCCGATTTTGCCGAAGGCGAAGGCGAGGGAGATGGAGAGGGAGAGGGAGAGGGGGGCGAAGTTATAGGTGTGGGGCGAAGGGATGGAGTGGAATAGGTAGGGCTGAGAGCTTGGAAAGGTGGCACGGGTTGTTGAGGTTGATATATATACGGATTGAATAGAGATTCAGGTGACCACCGCTGAGTAGATTACCAGAGGCTTTATCATAAGCATCTAGTTTGATTGAAAGACTTGATGCTAAAAATTTACTATCATCAACCACTATGTATCCTCATCTGGTATGGCATAATGACCCATTAAACTTGACCAAGCATCCATTCAGGCCTGCGCAAGTCGTTCATATTCTAATAATGACACAACCCACCAACCTCCTCATCAATCGTCCACGTGCCCGCCAATCCACCGATTTGCACCCCTCCATCTGGATGTTCATCCATCTTCCCCAAAAAGAAATCATTTTGGCCCTGCCAATTCGATTCTTTGTTCATGACCCTCCTAGCCCAAGAATCGATCGTCGGCTCTCCTGTCTCATCCCTCGCCTGCTTCAAGAAGGGAATTAAAGCCGTACCACCCGTACCCTTGAGGTTCTTCTTCTTGTGGTCATCATCACCCTTTCCGCGAGAAGCCGTGGCAATGTCGACCTTTCGGCGTGTTATCTCGGGGCTCTTGGAACGGGAGTGAGAGCGTGATTCACGGGATTTGATGATGATGTAACGAGTGACAATAGCGATGTGTTTATCGCGGAAAGCGCGCAGCATGGCGAGACATGCGTCATATGCCAGACATAGTTCGTGATTGTTTGTGTGGGCTTCAACATAATCACGAATGTTGGCCACAATCGTCATGTCTTCCAAGAATCGTCGGTGAGGACCTGGCATGTACTTTCTCATCTCGAGAAGGAAATTGTGCTTGGGACGTGGAGCTTGTCCTTCCACCTCACTTTCGGATGTAACGTCTTTCTTTTCGCCGGTTGGACGATGCTCGATGCCAAGTACAATGTCAAAAAATTGGAGGATGGAGCTTTGTGCATTGCTGCCTCCAGCCAACTGTCTGTACTTTCCATCCCCATTTCCCTCGTCGTAGAAAACCCCATTAGGAAGTCCAGCTTCTTCCATGTTCTTGCTACCAGCAAGGAAAGGTCGGATTCTGTGGTAAAACACTTGAGGATCGCAGCTTTCATGCATGCGCTGAAGAAGTGTACCAAGTTCATCCAACCTTTCGGCAAATGTTCGAAGACATGATGTGACTGTTCTGCTATCATTCTTGCGAGCCGCCTCAATTGCGGTGAGCATGATGGGTAGAATAGGAGCAGCTCGAGCCTCGATTGCTACAGAGACCAGGTAAAACCAAGACTCGTCAATTGAGCCGGTAAACGTGGTCAAGGTAGCAAGATTCTCCAAGTTGTCAACATGTTCGTCTTGAAACAACGGCTTGAAGTTCCAAAGACAGACCGCAGCATATGTAGCGACTGGTGGAACTTCCAAGTAGTCAGAGATGTGTAGAAGTGGAACTGTGATAGATGGCGGCAGGCGCTGCGAATGATGTAATTAGCATAAACTCACTTCCGGATGGAACGGAATATCTACTAACCTCTTCAGGGCTATCACCACCCCAAATGTAGCCATGTGCCATGAAACATAACAACGAATATGCTCTTCGCCATTCCGAATCGTGTTCCAGACCGGCAGTGGAAAGAACAGGAAGACGATCGATAACGCCGCGCAAGCGCCTACTCAGGATCAAACCCTGAAGATTTGCAACGATCGCCTCCCATTTGTTGTAATATGGATCGGGAAGTCTTTCGAGAGGTAATTCAGCCGGAAGAAATCCATACTCTGGAGATATTCCGTAGTTGCTGAGTTTGGGGATTGGAGGAAGCATTGTCTGGGTGAAAGAAGAGATAGAGGAATTATCTGTCCTGACGCAAGGAGTAAGGGATCTTTTGTCCAATACTCCTCAGCCTTTGCGATAATCTTTGTGGTTTCTTCTCATGGAATTCCGAAGGATATTTGGTGCAAACAGCAGAAACGGGAGAAAATTGGGAGATGTTTGGGGGAAAGTGGAAAGCTACGAGGGGTTACCCCTCCACATATAAATAAGAGAGAAAAAGTCCCTACATCCTTAGCACGCTTAGAAAGATTCGGAGGCGCGGCATCGGCCATTGTGGCAAGTAACAGTAATCACTCCGGAGTCTCTTTGTCGTAAAGAAATTGAGCGATCCCGGGGTTTAGCAGTACCGCAGAACCAATGAGAGCCATTAGGTAATATTTGTTTGACGTCCGTCTCGTCTTTGAGCATCGTACGTTTCTCGGTTCCTCGGTATCGATATCATAGCGTCGTGCATCGAGGGTCAGAGGCGTGCGAGGCTCAAATGTAAATGTGGTGCGTAGAACTCTCCTTGATACTCTAGTCTTACAGTAGTTAGATGCGTCGAATCTTCCATACATCCCTGATGCTCTCGTCATGCAAACCTTGGGACACTAGAGAATGCCAGTCGCGTGTAGAAAGCGGTAGTTCCTCAATCACATGATGGTGCACGGAGCTCGCTCCACTGCAAGGTGCGCAGCTGGGTTACAGCACCACCAATTGTGAATAGCTTCAGATTCAAAGAGCTACTGATAGACACCTTTTATAATGGCCGCTGTTCAACAGCGAGTTCTTAACTGGTTATACAGTGTTCTCACAAGCGTATGTATATCCGCGAATCGGGCTGAAGCTATCTTGTGCTGACTTCTGTGCAGGAATATCGAGATGTGAACCGAACCTACAATGACGTCGCGCAGACGCTCTCCCATTATTCGTCCTTAACCCCAAGAACCGATGTGTACAGTGCGTAGTTGGCAGATCAATATGGCATTGTTTCGAGCGCTGATCAGGCATTTTACTAGCATACGAGAACGGCGCATCAGCTCTCCTCCTTCACATCTCTGGTACATTACCAGTAACATTTCGCGGCACAACATACAGATTTCCGATCGCATTATGGATACCACACGCATATCCACACGAGGCGCCTTTGGTCTACGTGACGCCGGTCGAAGGAATGATGGTGAGAGCTGGACAACACGTTGATCCTCAAGGGAAGGTCTATCATCCGTATCTGGTGGGGTGGGCAGAGTACTGGGATGTGAGTGCAGCATGAACTACCAGAGCTATCGAGTTTCTTGGCGGATGTGCTGATATTCCTCTATATGCAGAAGTCGAAAATATTAGACTTTCTAGCGATTCTTCGAGACGTCTTTGCGAAAGAACCTCCTGTTATTTCTCGACAGCCGCAAAATGCCCCTCCACGACCACAATCCGCCGCTATACCTCCTCCCATTCCACCACTTCCTCCGAACATAGCGCGACCAATACCAAGTCCAGCGCCTCCGCGATCAGCAATTGATGATCGGCCACCACCCCCGCCGCCGAAGCCTACAAGTAATGCAGCCCCATATTCCCCAGCCGTTCCACCGCGACATGAGAGTGGTCCACCATTACCTCCTCTCCCTCCGCAAGTTGGATACAATAACAGCAGATATGGACCGCCAATGCCGCAGTCGCCCAATGGAAGGACACACCCCCCCCAGATAAGCAGCAGTTTGAGATATGAGTCTGCCCCTCCTTTGCCGCCGCAACCCTCCAGGCAAAACTTGCAGGAACCATCGCATAGTCCTGTGAGTCCTATAACTCCACCAGAAGAACCCTATGGACGATCCTCATATCCTCAGTCATATCAACAATTCCAGCAACCACCACCACCGCAGCCGCCCTATATGCCAGCTAACAATCAGCAGCCTATACCACAAAACATGCGGCCGCCTCAGGTCACACCTCAACATCCGCCTCAATACATGCAGCCTCAACAACATCCGCATCCGGGTCCACCTCAAACATGGGCGCAATATCAACAGCCGCCGCCCCATGCAGCGGCACCACCTCCTCCCCAGAGCAAACCACCACCACCACCCGATCTCTTAGACGCTCCTCTAACCCTCGCCATTCCTAGCGCCTCCTCCGCCAACCTCCCCGCACCACCCGTTCCCCCAAATCCAGAAAAAGACATGCTCTTGCATAAACTCGCCTCCGCTCTCCACTCCCAACGTCAACACACCACCTCTCAAAACACCTCTACCCTACCCAGCCTTCAATCCCAGCATGCCTCCATGCTCAACACACTCTCATCCATGCAATCCGAGATCGCAGCGCTAGAATCACTCTCCACCCTCCTCACAAACGACACATCCATTCTCCACTCCTCCCTCCAATCCGCCGACCAACTCCTCTCCCACTCTCAACACCGCACACCACCTTCCATCGACGAACTACTCGTCGCACCAACCGTCGTGGGTAACCAATTATACGAACTCGTATGCGAAGAACGAAGTCTCGGCGATGCGATATTCATTCTGGGACGAGCGGTCGAAAGGGGTCGAATCAGTGCGCCGACATTTGCGAAGATGACGAGAGGCTTGGCGCGAGAATGGTTTTTGAAGAAGGCGCTGGTTAAGAAAATTGGGAAGGGTATGGGATTGAGTAGTTATTGAGTGGCTGGATAATATCATATTGTGGCTTGTTATGAGGTATATATGGTCATGTATGCTCGTCTTTTGTATGGAAATTGCAGCAATGCGCCGTAGATAGCATGGCGGGGGGGGCGTTCAGGTCGAAGACAGATTATGTCAAAATACGTTTTGGGATTGTGAATGAAAGTGTAATTTGCATGTTGTAAGTGTACTTTAGACGTATCGCTTTCCTGCCTGAAATGGACTTCCTACGTGATTGAGGATTTGTGCAGTTAGTCCTATCCTGTTGGCAGTTTTGCTTTTGAGAAACGGACGCAGCTCACTCAATGACTTACTATCGTGCTCCTAGTTCATCATCTGGCTCCCAGAACAATCAAGCGGAAAAAGTGCTGCGTTGCTCGAAATATTTTCGTGGCTGAGGTCACTCTAAGCTGTGGACAAGAGAGGGTCGTCGTAGTCGATGATGTGAGGTATATGAAAATAGTTGCAGAATGGAGGGATTTGATTAATTTGAAATGGCAGTGCAACGCGTTAAGTTTTCTTGTCTTGTGGATTGATATCTTCCAGGGCTACAGTGTTATTAGGACTTGGGGTGACGAGGAGATCTCTTCCTTGATATGCACTTGACATATTCATCAGCACTGCACCAGCGAACAGCAGAGCATAGCTGGAATTGAAGAGTGGATAATTGCAATAGATCTATGAACAATATATACTGTGCAAGTCTAATCTTGCGTCTCGATATTTCACATCTATCTATATATCTATATATGCATATAATACTACACCTCATTCGTCTCCACTCTTCTCGAGTCCGCCGCTGCAGGAGCGTTAATAGCACGCTCCTCCGCTGTCTTGGCGTTCGTTTCTGTAATTAATCCACCCGTGTATATCAAACACGGAATCGCCCCCGTTATACTAAACAAGCCCAAGGACCAGGACATGGTTCCCCAACCCGCCGAATCCCGTACATATCCCGACCAGACGGGTCCGATCAGGGTGCCAGCCGCGAAAGCCATGATGAATAATGCGTAAGCTTGCGCATAGGCTCCATTTTTTCCGTAGCGGCCAGGACTCTGCTTCTCTTTGGCTTCTACGATATATGTAATCTCTGCCATCAGGGGAGGCATGACTAATGTCAGGGAGATACCGATGAGTGCGAGTAATGCCATGAGCAGAACTTTCTGGCCTAGGGTATTGTGCGTGACGAGACGCAGGAGCACCCAGAATGGAAGAGCGAAGATGAACCCGACTACGCATAGCCAGCGTGGACCGAACCGGTCGGAGAACCATCCAACAGCCGGTGAAGCAAAGCTGGGTACCATGACAGCGAGGAAGGTCAAGCCTGCGCCTATGGAATCCCAGCCGAATGTTTCTTCTACGAAAAGCGGGATCACGCTGTCGAATGCGGTCATAAGCGATGCTTGGACTACGCATCCCCAGAGCGCGGCGACCAGACGCTTGGACTTGAGAAGTGTGAAGAGTGGTGGCCATTTGCTGTGCTTGACAGGTGCGACGGGTGGATCTACCGCTATTGCAGCATCTGGCGCAGGCTCACCTTGTTCGTGTTTCTTCTCTGCGGTACTCGCAGTATTTTGCTCAGAACTAGGTATCGCATTCGCTGCCGTAGTCTCGGACTCAGTGACGTCATCGTCTAGCCACTGTCGCGCAATTTTCTTCTCTATCAAAACCAACCGGAGCACAACATCCAGCGCCAGCGTTCCAAAAGCCATGTAGTACACGGAGTAATATCCCGCCTTCTCGTACACCAAGCCTCCTAGAAGCGGTGCCACGAGAATGCCCATCGACATACTCAAGCTCACATATCCCAGCGTCTCTCCAATCTCCGCCTGTCCAACAGTGTCCACAAGCAGCGCCTGTCCCACCGTCCATACAATCGCCGCACTCAGTCCTTGTAGTATTCGTCCCAGAACTAGCAATGCTATCGATCTCGCCAAACACAACATAACCGTCGAGCCGGCGAGCATAAACAGCCCAATCAGCAACGGCACGCGCCGCGAAGACGTATTATCCGCGTACCATCCCGCCAGCGGACTCCCTACGAGCAGCGCAGCGCCATAGACTGCTAGAAGCACGGAAACCCAGCTCTGCACCGACGACTCGGGCACGCCTGCGCGCTCTGACAGCGCAAATGGGATTACGGGCACGATGATCCCGTACAGGAAGATGTCGCTGAATACGGCTATGCAGATGGTCGCGAGGATGAATAGTTTAGAGGATCGCGCTTCGAGGAAGTATGGTGGCGGGGATGAGTCGACCCTGGTGCCGTAGAAAAAGTTGCGGAGGCGCCCCATGTCGTACGATGCAATGCGATAAGTGATAGGTAGTGAACGTGGTACAATAAGCTACATGCCGGGAAAATGGGTGCTACTTGACAATTGACGCAGTCAAGATTCGAGGGCGACGTTGAGGGAGATGGAAATGATACATCACTCAAAGGTGGGAGAAAATAGTCTATGTACTTCGTATTCTCGAGCGTTATGGACTAAGTCGACATTCTACGCTAGCCTTAACCGTTTGGGAAGTTCTTTCCGTGATGTAGATCTGCCATCCTCTCGCCAATTGATAGGGCCGCTCGTATGTACATTGCCAGAGTTCTCCCATCGATCCAGGGTGTCGAAAGTACAGAGGTGAATCCATCACGAACGACAAAGGAATCGTAGCGGGGAGGAATCTGGTTCTTGCTCCGTGCTGTCCCCTCGCCCCTCCCGAAACAAAGATTGATCTTTTTGGCGGCCAAACCAGCCAGACTCACCCAAAAATAACCTTTATTTAAGGGGGGAAGAGAGTAACCTCGCCAACTTCCAGAAAAGAAAAAGGTACCTTCTGGAAACGAGTTCCGTTTGAGCCTCCGTTCTCAACATCGAGAGATATTCCCCAACTTGATCTTATACTTCGTAACAACCGAATTGCTTCGAGTGCGTTCCGGTCAATTCGCGGTGTGAAAGTCGGGCCATCTTTGCAGCGGTCATTCGTGCGGCTCTGGATGAATTACACCGCCTGCCCACCCCCCTTAATGTGAATTTCCGAGCCGCATCTACGGAGTACGCACATTCTGTAGACGCCATCTCATCAATCTCGTGGCTGATTTTTTTTTGTGTCAGCCTCATCATAGCCTTGGGTTCGTATCGCAGGGGTTGCAAGTTTGCAACACCTCGGGACTACAAGTACTTCATGTCAGAAATGCATGTTACGAACGGACTAATGCGTCCCGGCACATTCAATCAAGGCAGCACGAGGCAACATCAAAATAGATGGTTTGCAGGATGTAAATGCACGATGCATGTGGCATGCACATGTGTTCAATCCATGGTTGCAGAGACAGTATACCACATATTGAGCCTCTATACACTTGCTTTGCCAGGGCGACAGACTAACGCGTTTGTGACAGGTCAAATCGGATCGTTTTGTATGGAAATGCTGGCAAATCTACTTTCGTCCAAGAGGATTCCCATGGGCCTCATGACTATACGCAATATATCGCATTGACCAATCAGGACCCTGGTCATTTGGAACTCTTCTTGGATGAGGCTCTGCAACTAGCTCTAGTGGCCCCCACAACACTGCCAGCATCCGCCTGGATGCACTATTGTAGACCTCAGATGCACTGTACCTAATGAAGCCCAGGCCCTACATACCGATCGGCTCGTATCACCTCGACAATGTTTAAGCCGCAAGAGGCTCTATAAGTCTTAATGGCGCAGTCTCGTTCTTTGGTTTCATCCCTCCAAAGCGAACGATAAAACGTCCATTCAACTCTCCTCCTCTTCCTCCTTTAAGATTCATCACTCGCAAGTCTTCATTGTCGTTCCTATTCCATGACTGCATCAACTAACCCTAGCTACCATAGTCCTCCTCATCCTCGCCTCGACAAGATCTGATGTTGGGACTGATATCTCTTCCTTATGAAGTTTTATCCAACATTATAGGAAACATCGACTTTGAAGATGTCTTCAATTTAGGCCAAACTTGTCAGGCATTGAGATTCTTAATCACCGAGGAAAGTATCTGCAAGTCCATTATACACGTAAGCCATCTTAGCTTGGTCATCATCGCCTCAGCATCTCACTAAGAAGTGGCTGACACGAATTCAATAGACCAAGTTACCATTCAGCGCTGAAGCCTTATCCATCAAGAATGTCACAGGGCGGAGTGCGTCAGCTCTCCGACGAGCAGCCAAGCGACGAGCAGCCTTTGCCACCGCCTCACCTTACTCGCTAGTAACGGTTGGCTTTGGAGATGCATGTTTTTATTGCAACGGTGTCTTGTGTTACACATTAGATGACCGATTACGGATTTTGGAAGTCAATGATTCTGCGCAAGACGAGTTTATTGTTAGCATTCCGGCCATTGTAAATCATGCCACAGCAGAGGTCGCGTGTAATACTAGCGGGTTTTTCGAAGTCCTGTACTACTCTGATAAGATAGTCTCTTGTCTCTACAAAACGATCGGTCTGGACGCAAATGCATGGCTTATTGCCTTTCGCCTTGAATCCCCAGAAGTTATTATAGTCAAGGAATTGGAGTCCACGGCCAAACTATTCGCTCGTCACAACGATCAATTTCTCTACTATGGAACACACTCGGAACTTGGCTCGGATGGCTATAGAAAATGGGCAATCAATGGTTACAGCTTCGAATCACGGCAATGGTTTGACAAGAAAGTACATCTTCCAGACATGGTAGGATCAGAAATCGGCTCGACGATATGTTTTGAAATCCATGATGGATATTTTTACGCTCTTTCAAACCAGACTTCCTTCGAAGTCGAAGAGATAGACTGGACTTCCTTCTATCACTGTGTTCGATTTCCTCTGGCATGTCCTTGTGTCGAACTTTTGGAGAAGACAGATGATAGAAGTATGTGGCGGCGGCAGCATCAAGAAGGCCCCATTGATGACAGATGGACGAGTCTCCGGCTGGACAGAGATGAGAGTTCTGGTAAGTTGAAGATAGTTGAGTCTCGCAAAGAGTGGTATTATGGTTCGAGCAGAAGCCAGAGAACGTATTACACAACTCCTATCATATTCCCGGAACTCTTTCATGAAATGGGCGACGGATCGGTCTTCTCTGCTGATACCTCGGTTCTTTCCATCACAATGGAAACTTCTGCCTCCTCGAGTTTCCAGTGTGGGTCGTCTTCAATGAGTGACCTCCCTACCCCTTTAACCGATCACAGCGAATTCAACGACGCTCATGATCTGATTGGCCTCCCAGACGATCCACTCACGCGTCTCCTGAGGAAAGATGACAAGCCGCATCATATGCTAGCACCTCTCAGACTTCCGCAGTACACCCACCCTGGCAATGATGGTTCTTCGAATCGAACGTTTACCCTCACCAAATCTCGCTTACGGCACTACGACACATCTTCATCCACGTATCTTGATATTGTGGACGATCCTCTACCATCGGATTGGCAAGGCACACAACGTCTACGGCTTCGAGCGGGATCCCGAAAGCTCGGCCCACCCCTCGTTTATCCATCCGATCACCCTTCGAAAGCCGGTCTCGGATGTTCCCCTCCAGAAGACCTCGATGTTGCCTTAAGCCTCATGTACAGGCACTCGGACGTCACCTTTTGGCCACCGGAGCAAGATCCAGACATGCCGGACGAGGGCTTGGATGAACTGTACAAGCTATTGAATCCACCTTCCCACCTTGGCAATGTTGAAGGAACAGCAGATGAAAGAAGTCTAGTGTACATGACTGGAAGGTTAGGTAAACCTCAAGCCATTATACTGATCAGCTTCGATCCAGCCATCAAATTGGCCGGCCTGAAGAGATGGGATGGTATGAGAAAAAAAGGTGTGGGTGAAGGTCCACATATTGACGGGCGAGCTTCTGGTAATGGAGAACAAACAAGTGCATATGCTCAAGCGGCAGATAGGATCGTCGGAATCGACCGCAAGGGAAAGGGCAAACAGACAACTTCAAGCATCGCGGAGTCGCCCGCCGATGCATATGCACATGAATCTTCCACCATGCCCGCAGTCTCGAATTCAACATCTGCTGCAACAGGCGCTCGGAACACGTCCCAAAGAAAACACCCTTCGTGGATATGGAAGGAGAAGGCTATGTATCGGGATATTGGCCTTGGATTCTATTTTGGGTTGGACCGTCCGGGGGAGTCTTTTTCATCTGCTTAGCCCGCGTCGAGGCTTTATACGTGTTATATCATATTTGTCGTGTTTGCGGTGTTTTTCCGAGCGTAATCTATTCTCACATCATATAATAGTATGTTCATTCGCTTCCGCACCAATAGTCACCTGTACTTGTATGCAGGTCACGAAGTTCCGGTACAGAGTGATGCTGCGATAGATACGTTCGTTAGCTGTGCATAAGATGGATTTTCTACTTCCTACCATCTGCAGAGGTTGCGCAGTTAGTCGGCTTGGCTTTCTTACGCCCGGCTTGTATATGAAGTTAATAATGCAACGGCGGGGTAATGCTACGGGAGAGGGATCATAGTGAGCTTTAGACCCACGATACTACGCTACTCGAGTATCTGAACGATATGGCCAAGGACTGGGTAAGTAGGTTTCGGTGCATCTGTGGGGCACATAGTCAGGGGTGTGTCATGCTTGCTTGCTCTGGGGAACGAGGCAATAGAATTCGCCTTATTTTAAGATCGTGCGGCTTGCATAATATGTCAGGATTACCAATTTTCTAGGATGGGTATATGCCAGTAAGCAAGGTAAAGGGATAGTTATGTTTTACCGCACCATAACATGAACAACCGATTGATGCACAAGAACGGCATCACAACATGTGTTACAGCAACACCAACACGCCATAATCATACGAATACTAACCCGAGCTAAGCCACTCTTGTTCGTGTATTACGATCAATCGCAGATCTAACTATAGCTCGAGTATCCATCTACACGATACTCGGTAGCCAGACCTACACAGCTCGACTCAACACATTTCCTCTCTGATATGTCATGAAGTACCATAAGGCTATCATGCACTGCGCCGCATTCTTACTCCCTTCCTTCGCCCTAAGTTTTTGACCATATCAGTTTCGTAGCTACATGCAGTATGAGAATCGAGTGGGGTACTTATTTGGGGGCCGAACTCTCCTCCGCTGTTGCAGGAATCTCGGACGTGCTTCCTCGATGCGGTAAGTGCATACAGAGGAATGATCATCGTTCGGCTCGCAAAATCCCTGACAGTTTCGCTTTTGAGCCGCACGCAACTTCAGAGAGGAAATTAAGTTCCCGCTTACTTTTACATACGTCGCAGCCTCACCTCAGCTTTTTTCTCCTCTCCTGCGGCTTGGAGAATCATCCCGCTCGTAATTTGATGTCCCTTATCCTCACACCGGACCGGATATACAAATACAAACCGGATATCCACCTCCCACTTCGCCGATAAACGAACTAGTTTACTGCACTGACTGGCCAACAGGACAGAAATCACGCATTTAGGTGCATTACATTACATTACATGACGCCCGGTTTCTATGGAGCAAAGTTCATCACATCTTATCTCACCCCTTACTAGTCCACATTGCATAAGTGACTTAACTTACTAGGGACGTATACTTGTACTCGAAATCTGACAGCCCCGCACGTTCGATGGAACTCCGCGATGTAGTTTGTCGGATGAAATGGAATCTGCCTTACCTTTGGGTGGGGATCGTGCATTTGTTGGAGATGGGGATAAGGAGGGGGTGCATTGGATGGGTGGTGGGTGACGTTGGGGATGCGGATGGAATGCTATGTTTCTGGATACATTGTGAGTATGATTTGATACTGATAGATGCCCCAGCCTGATCAATAACGTATCATCGAACATATATATGCACATCAACGCCGCTCGACCCGAACCCGAACCAAATAACGACACGGGCAAAAGTTGCACCGCCGTCTATGTATGCAAGAGAGCTATACAGGAAGATCCTCCGTTATACAGTAGCCTCACCACAACCACGTTGCATCGCTGCTCGTGTTATGCAGCCCACAAGCCTCAAGACGATACTTTCCCATCCTGGCAATACACACAAGGCTATGGTACTAGGAATTCATATGGTATCAGATATCAGTCCAAGCGTTCGTGTTTTCTTGAACGTTGGAGAATGAGGCTCTGCTCCGCATTGCAAAGCATTCTTGTCTATCTACTACCCCGCTATTTTCCTATCCCTACGTCGCTATCCCCTACCTTCTTATCCTTACCTTCCTATCCCTACCTATCTCCCTGGCTACCCCCTCACTACCCACTCCTACCTACCTCCCTGTCTATCTCCTTCCCAAACACAAAGCACAAACACTCCATCCCACATATGTATCCACCCCTGACCCCATCCCACCCCAGCCGAGACGAGACCAGACAAAACCAACATGCAACAACACACCACCATGCAATACACCTTCGGAGGCCACCCGCTATTCCTATCTATGCAATGCAAAGCGTCTATTAGCCATCCACACACCCATTCACACACACACACTAAATAAC
>LLKJ01003437.1:0-42926 GCA_002242865.1 Clarireedia sp. CPB17
GAGAGGGAGAGGGAGAGGGGAGGCCAGCGGTGATAGTGTGTGGTAGAGGGAGAGAGGACAAACTACACAAGTGCTTTCGATAATTACTTCCTACTACTTACTTTACTGTACCTCCCCTGACCATGCCGTGGTACCTCGAACACTTTCGTACCATAGGTACGACTGCATGGCGCATGGAAAATACCACAAGCTTGCCTCCTGTTGCAAGTTCATATGATCTATCATAGTGCATGGCTTTGCTCCCATTAATTGTTGCTCGCGGTTGCTTCATGATCAGTTACTCTACAAATCAGCAAACCAGCAAATCAACAATGAGACAATTGGCCAATCAACAGGAGCAATGCTTGCTAGCCAGAATATTATTAGTGCAGCGCTATGTACAGCCATGCAGAGCCATGCAGAGCCATGTCAAGCCATGTCCAGCCATGTCCAGCCATTGCCAGCCAAGACTCGGTAATGACAGCCAGACATTCAAACCTCCCGGCCGTTCGTAAGATGTTGGAGAAAGACGTTCANTGTTCANTGTTCANTGTTCACTGTNCACTGTNCACTGTCCACTGTCCACTGTCCACTGTCCACTGTCCACTGTCCACTGTGCTCAGCCAAGGCCCAGCAGAGAGCTAGCCATGTACGTATCGGGGAAGAAGTTGCGCAGTAAGTCGAGCTCAGGGTCTCAGGATCAGGACGATCCGAGGTCAAGGCGTAGTGGCTAGGACATTCCATGAAGTTGGTCAGGAAAAGAAGAGGGCGGGAGATGACACTTAGCGTACTACTTTACATTGGCCCTGCTCCGCCTGGATCGCATCCCTTGCAAGCGTAGAATTGCGGTGTTGATACTAATTTGATCGACTTAACTTGACCGTGACGGTAAACGAACGTTGATGTAGAGCACAAACGAAAGCATGCCGAAATTTTCCTACAAACCGGGTGCTGGGGTGCAACCCAGTGGGCAAATCCCGAAGTTTTGGTATGATGCTTGCAGTCCTGTATAATGCATCCATCCAATTTCATGTTATCATGTATCAATTTATGGCTCGTACGGACAGGGCTGTCGCCAGGACGTTGAGTGTGATTAGTCGTGTTTGGGGGTATATTTTTAGGTAGTGGATTGCTGGGTAGACGGGCTGGTAGATCAAATTGATAGCCGGACTGTACGGAATGAGAGAGTACGGTACTACGACTTATTGCATATGAAAAGTGAGAAGTGGGAAGTAGGAAGTAGAGAGTAGGAAAGTTGACCTTGTGATTCTAGCCCTTCCTCGGCCAGCGTCCTACGAAGTACAGAAGTATTGCTGGCGGAAGACTTGAAGACTTGAGGCCCTGGAAACATGAAAACATAACAATGGTCCGTCCATCCAGCTTTGAGGGATGACACGGTTGCGATGATGACCGAATTTTACTCAAGTACGTTCGGGAAATAGCCATCTAGAAACATGCTTAATGTGAACTACTATATTACTGCAGAAATAGTAGCCTCTCTGGTTAGATTGGTACATGTCTAGTTCGGAATTTAGCAGAGGAAGGCGTCACTGGCGTTTTCCGTCCGTTAACGATAGCTGTGAACCATTGGAGCTGCTGTGTGGAGGCTTGCCTCCAACGTCGGTCTAAAGTATGGGGTTCAGGTGCGTCTCTCTCCCCTGGCCTCCTCTGGCCTCCTACCAACCTACCAAGGGCGATCAAGGGTAGTATACGAAGCATAAAGGGAGGCAAAAGTTCAGGCAACGGGATGAGGCAATAACACCCACCCACCATCAGCTAGCTGTGGACAATGTTTCCGTTTCCTGACATACCGACCGATCAGTCATGTGGAGGCCTGTGGTTTGTCGGCAGAATCCCCTAACGACTCGGCGGTGCGGTGCGGTGCTTACGAAGTTCTCCGTACAGACACAAAGAGGCGGAGAAGCAGAAGGGCGGGCGGATAGGCAGGCGGATAGGCAAGCGGATAGGCAAGCGGGATGGACAGCCGTTACTGCACCCATGTCGAAAGTGCGGTACTGGTGGGACTCTCAAAGCTTCAAGCTGTTCGTAGCATAGCTCTATGCATTAAAATACGGAGGCCGTCTCCGATGCATTTGGACGGCGCTCATTTGATGCGATGCCTGTGCCTCCAAGCACAGGCCATAACTGTAGAAGAAAAGAAGTGTCCACCGAGCACCTACGAAAGTCCCGGCTGCCTCAACAGCAGTGGTGAAGTAATTATGCTGGCTCGGCCGTTTGCCCCCCAACGGGAGCGCAAGGGCGAGGAGCCTTGCCGAAAACCTCGGCTCCGATCAGAAGGCGACAAACGCCTACAGTACCATGTATGCGACCGCCTGCAGCTTATTCATTGGATATGCGTGCCTGTACGACCTTACGAAGGATTGCTAATGCATGCTTCGGAAGGTATCCATCCAGTTTTCCAGGCCTAAAATCTTCCAGGTTTGAGCATTGGAGCATGTTTTGCTTTTTCGCATGCCCTGCCCGCAATCCTACGGTCCAGTGTCCAGTGTCCAGTCCAGCGTCCAGTCTAGTGTCCAGTGTCCAGTGTCCACTGTCCACCTCAACCTGCGTCCTGCTTCCCCGAAATCATGTATGCTAAAAATGATTAATATTTCTGCTGCAGCACTCACATCCATGTGCGCGCACTAAACTTCTTACCTCAGTACCATGCAGCAAGAACCGAAGCCGCAGCAGCAGCAGCAGCATCTACACCTGCACACCGGCACCAGTAGAGCTCTGGCATGTTTCATTGGTGAGTCGAACTTGAGAGGAACTCCCTCGAGAGTCTAGGATCTTGCTAAGTGCCGACAAAGTTCAAATCTCAGTGCAAGAAGAAGCGGTTGCCACTTCGAGCCTCGAGGCCTGATTCGCAGACCCAGTTGTGCTCCGTTGCGCAAATAAGAATGGCCCGTTCCTGCCTGACAGGATGGCATGAGCGCTGCTGCCTTGCTGGCCTCGCCCCAAAACGACCCAGAAAGCCGAGCACAAGGTTTTTTGGCGGCGAATTTATTGAGTTTGTGCTAGCAGGCAGAAACGCTTCCGTCTCCCCTTCCTCTCCTCGCCATCCACATCGCATGCTAGTATTTGTGATGAACATAAACGGCCCTTTCAGTGGTGTCTGTGAGACTCTTTCGCTCTACAAGTATGTTCACGTACCGCACGCACTGACATGACTTTTTCTCCGCGTCGCAGAAATTGATGTGCGTTCTGCATAGATTATGTGGAGTGTACTTCCGTACGGACGTTCCTTCCCTGGTTATGGGAGCTCAGGCTAAGTTCTGAGGAGAAGGTTCTGACGTCGTGGTACTTGATTGTTTCTGCGCTAGGCAGTGTAACCAAGAGGAACTACGGCGACTGGCGATATCTGAGACTAAAATTGCAGAAGCCTGCGAATCAGACTAATCAGACTGTTTTTGATACATACGCCACATCCAATAGTCGTCCAATTCGCGACGGTGCAAACAGAAGCAGTATGAAATTATGCGGTGGTGATTCTAGGTCGACGCCAAATGTGACAGGAAACAATACGCATTGGCACGCCATGATGCTGAATCTTCGATCACAGACGCAGCTCCAGCGCGGGAAAAAAGCAGGCGAATTCAGGTCAAGATAGTCCAGCTAGTCGTTCTACTGAATAGGACAACACGTTGCCGTCTCACAGAATCTGAGGCAATTTTCGCACAAGAATGTGCCACGGAATCCAAGATAATCAGCTGACAGTATACAATCCAACACATTTTTCTGGCACCCAGAGTCCGCATGTTCAAGGCAACAGTCACAGTCGGTATGTTAGGAGATTACCCAGACCGGGGACGCGGGACAACAATCACGACCAATCGAATCTAAGATCGGTCCGGTGTCGTCCAAGATCCAAGATCCAAGATCACACTGCCTTCATTGAGTGAATCACGACTCCCTGCTGTGTGATGATGAGGGCGTGTATCAATGTCAAGTCATTTCGGTCGATTATTCGGATATCAAGTCCGATGTAGGAATCGCCAAGTACCAGTCAATCTTTGGGGCTTAGAGTTGGTGCTACTTGTATGAGTAAATCTCAGGTGTCTTTCCTGGTCACGTAAATCTGCATCATGGATGGCCCCTTCCCCAGGTTAGAATAGAGCAACGGGGCATGCCAAGCATAAATTAATTGTATCAAAGTGAATTGCAGCCGTGAAAAGGCCAGAAGTCAGACATCTTGTCATTCCCGGACAGCAGTGCCCTGATCTACCGGTCCTAATCAATATTCGGGGTCTCATATTTTTACCTTTAGCACGTCCTCGGTAGTGGGGACTTGTCGTCCACCTGTCATCGACTCATCGCTGGTGGTTTATACTCCGTAGCTGCGACTACGGTGCTGGTGATCCTAAGCGGGATTTAAATGTCGGAGATCTTTCTGTTTTGATCGCAAAAAACATTGGGGCGTGCTCCTCTCAAGTTTTCGGAGGCCGGTTCGTAAAGGGATACAGAATCAGCGCTCCAGGGTGGACGCATACTTGTACACCATCCTGGCGTCTTCATCAGATGCCACTGGTCAACAGCCGCTGCTTGGAGCAACCTGGATATCTAGCGCCGTATTTGGTGTAATTCCGACCTAGCATTGATCTTCAGAGCACAACAGCTCTCGCTGCCCAACGTTCCAGGCTTAAGCGAATGATGCCCGTCGATCGGCAAACATTAAATTCGCCGAAATAGACGAAAAACCATCGAATCTGATATCCCCACGTCGCACAAGATTACAGCTCCCACGTGCATGTACGAAGTTTCCGCTCATGGTTGCAGCGGTCTAGGGGTGATGTCGGCATATCCGTGATCACGAAAGTTGCGCGCTTACACCATGGCATGCTGCTGGAAGGTCTGTGGGTTGCCCGGAGAGTGCTTTCAGGTTGAACGAAGCGGGAACAAGGGTTCCCCTTCTTAATCACAGCTAGCTAGAGTATGTTGACAGTGGCCAGAACAAGTACGAAGTAGATCGAAGAGCGATTCGTTTTGCATTTGACTATTCCACCCGAAGGACCTATTTTCCTTCTGCCCCAAGTAATGCCACTGTATGTATCAATACTAGGTCCAGAAAGTTTGAAACATAAACACTGTCGTCGTTTCTTCGTTTGATGCAGCACTAGGAACTTGCTGCCTTGACTGAAAGGCCGTCATGCTATGGCAATCCCTAAAGATATGGCAATCTACACAACTGTCATACTGTTGGGCTGGATCGCATAGCATTGGTCCCCAGTAAATGGTGTTCTAGAAAAAGCCCTTGGGTATGATCCATTGATGCCGACAGATGCCGATCGAGCTGCGCACGGTACGATGTGTCCTCCATTGCAACTCGTGATCCTAGTGTAATTCGGTCTCAAATAATTTTCAGACGTCTTCACACCGACCGTTCAGTGGTCCTCTGGCATTCTCGAAAGTACTGAGCTACATTTGTCCTTCGCTATAGAACCATGGGTGTTTCGAATCGTAAATCTTACTGGGGAAAACTATTGGGACCGGAACGAATCCATCAAAAACGTCCGGAGCAGGAATGCTAGCTCCCATGTCTCCAGTTGGCGTGCTCTGCTCCGGAGCGAATGGCACGGAAAACACTACTCCGCATTCCCAATTCCTGCAGGTCAACTTGCGTTGCTTTTTTGCTTTGTCCGTGACTGAACGGCCCCTGGTGTGGTGCGTTAGTTTGATGCTTGTTCAAGATACTTGCCTTTTGTTCGTAGAAGCTGAAAGAGGCGGGGGATATTACGATGACTATGTGTATGCTAGTGAATCTTGGGCAAAGACTCCAAGCAAAGAACACGAAACATGAATAGCAAGGAAGTCTTACCAGGCACTTTCGGATAGGTTTGCGCTGCCGACATATGCCCATGCAATAGGACGTTGGCATTCACCCCCAGACACTGTCTTTTGTGCCCTCACGAGCAACATTTTATTGTGCATTAGGAGCCCTTTCCGATTGCTCCGACAATCTCGCATGAGCCCTTTTGGGAAGGTGGTTGAATCATACCATTTGGATTGAAAGCAAATCGTGCCGGCCGCCTACAGAACATGACGTTAGGTTCCTGATTGTATCGGGGCTTGGTGCGAATATCTTACGCGTTTGCCACCCTTGCTTTCGATAACAGTCTGTTCGCTGTGAGGGGAATTGAGGCAGTGTCTTTGACATTGACTTCTAGGGAAACTCACCTTGGAAAATGGATCCGTAGTCGGCGACTAATTTCGTCCGTACTTGGAGTTCTATCCATCAAGGTATCGGCCTTGGACTTTGGGGGTCTTTCCGTTCTCCACTTGTACTCTTTTGATCCATCGTCACCTGGTAGAAATTCAGCCCCGTCGCGTCGTCACAAAAATTAAGCTATGGCGATAAATGCCACTTCCTTGGCAATTTTTCTCAATCGTACAAGTATGAGCAGGGTCCACTGGAACCCTGCTCCCTGGCCGTTAGATTGTCGGCTTATGAAGGGCAGGTGCCAGGTGGCGGTATTAAATTCTGGGGTAATTTCGGCAGTTGTCCTTACCTTGTACAGCTAAATATATGGATCTGATAAATTGATCATTGAGATTACCAATCGACGCAGTCTATCAAAGTCAGTGCCCAACTCGAATTAGCGGGTGTCAGTTAAGGTAAAACACACAATGATATCTACCTCTGGCAATTTCTCTGTGTCCAATCCAAGGTCACGTACGACGTTGCCCAGGCCGCTGTACCCTGTACGATGCATGTCGGCACCGAAATGTGATCCTCCACTATTCTCAATTAGCCCTATTACAGCAAGGGTAACATGTTGCAGGCTTGCAAGTTGCAGCGTACATTGAATGAACCAGGCCCAAGTGATTCGTATTGGAGAAGTCAAATTTCCTGAGGCTCTCTACTATTGTCGAGTCTAACCCCATGGCCTTGAGGAAGTGTATCAGTTCTCTAGCAAATGGCGTCAATGTATCGTCAGACGCAATTTTCCCATCAGAGGACCTGGGAATATCAATCAAAAACACGACCTGAGAGATACATATTGTTAGATTCATATTGCCACACAATCAGGGGAGATAATCACATTTTCGATAACACCGTCGCGCTCCCCCCAGTCATACGGTGTAAGATTTGCTGATGGTATTACAATCCGTAAGTGCGTGGGATGGGCAAGCAATTGAAGCTTCGAATGCATACATTTGATTCCACCCTGCATTGAGGGGAAGCAGAAGCGGAATGTTTTAGGTGCCGATGATTGCCAGTTCGCTTTCTACGCAGGGTTAGTTGACATTGCGCCATGTAAAGTGCTCATGGATGCCTCAGAAATTCTGATGGACCTAGTAGGTGAGGCATAGCTATGGTAAAATATAACATTTTGGTTCTTTGTTGACTTCAGAACAGCGTACAGCAAAGGAATAAACCAATGATATACGTAAAAAAGGTAATTAACAGACTACAATTTAAGCCAGTAATATATGTGAGCGCGAGACAAGCATGACAATGAATACTTTGTTCCTAACTCGTGAAAGCAAGATGTAGCTTTGCTAATCACTGGCATGGAGCAACTTTGTATTTCAAGACCAAGGAATTTATTTTGATTTCATCAGAGAGAACGTGGGATCGTCGGAAGGTAGTTTGATCATCGAGAGTACTCTATTGTTCAAGTTTCATGATCATATATCGAGAGCTGAATCAGATAGTATCTTCCGAAGCTTGAAGCTTGACGTTTGAACTTTGTTCCTGAACTAGTGCGCCGCATGCTAAGACTCTCTAGATGCCATCCATGTCTTACAGAATGAGCAGAGCAACGGCATATATTGCCTTGCAATTGCGCGCCGTATCTATGCAGAATGGGGTAGATTTTCAAAACGGAGAAGTGATGCCAAAGATATAAGGAAAGAGGGGGCACAAAAAACGAAAAACCGTACTAACCTCAAATTCGCTTTCTGCTTGCAATACCCAGACGACCTTAGTAGAAGGGAGAAGTTTCGATTGAATCCAGTCTGCATCGATTTGAAAAGTGCTTAGTACAGCCAGATCGAGCGTACTGCTTTGAAGCACCTCTTCAATTTTTATGTCATCCTCACGAGCGTAGCCATGGGCCCATGTCTTCTTTATAGTACCGCTTGGAAATTGGATACCGGAGCCAGCGACGAACCCAGGTGTATTGTGGTTTCTTCTGTTCTCTTCCGCAAATGAAGCTGCTCCTAACACTAGTTGTGTGCTTGGGATTATGTTGGAAGATGAGAGAGTGCTGCGTCTGTTTGTAGCTTCTTCGCCCGTGTAACCCCGAACTGCAACTTCCACCTCGCGTGTTCTGGTTGTATCCAAGTCTTCCAAATTCCGAGAGGTTTTAGTCTGGCGTGGTCCATTGTCTGATGACGGAGCCGAAGTGGAAGCCTTCCTCTTTCTGCTATCAACAGCACCAGCTCTCTGTGCTAATCTTGCTAGACGGTCTTCCTCCATTTGCTTGCGATTCAAGCTACTCAATACCGAAACAGTCGGTGTTACATCTGTTTATATACAGTAGTCAGTAATCATAGGTCAAACTTCAGATGCGGTCGTGGGTCACCTTGAGGTTGGATTGTGTTCTCAAGATCCTTGCCTAAAGCGGATGCATGCTGCTGCTTCTTAATTCGCGTCGTGACAGGGGCATCCAGGTCATCATCGTGTTCCTCGTCCGAAACAGTCAGGTCAATAACAGTGGCTGGCTTCAGCTTTCTCGTTGGTGGAGAGCTCTCTTCTAATGATAACGCAATGGCTCTCTGAAGATCATCATCACTGTCGGAATCAGCCATTATTTTGCTTGAAAATGAGGTGGCGAGAAACTTCTGCAACGGTCTGAGATACGACGACGGATTGACAACTTGTTCTTTATGGCAACTTTGGGCAAGAAATTCAGTATGAGTAAGAAAGAGACGCGTTTTGAAAGGGTGGGCAGAAGTCAGGCGGACCGGCGCATGTGAGGCAAGGAATGGTGAATTTGAAGATCTCAACTGGTTTTGGGTGAAGCTTTGGAGGGGCATCAAAGTGGAAGGCGAGTGAGATATAGCGAGCTTCCTTATTGTCTCATCATCACAACATAGCCCTAAGCCATAAATCTTGCAAGAAAATGAGATGTTTATGTTGTCAGATCAGGCTAGGATTTGATAGTAGGTAAAACATTTAACATATACTTCGTAGAGCGGATATATATTACCCCGTTCCGGAGTAAACAGGAACACAACCATTTGTTCCAGGTCAACAACTACCAAATGCAATAGTTATACGTGCTCCTACGTCCTAATGTGGAAGGCAAAACGAATCGAAACTTTTCACCGGGCACTGAGGCAGTCGTTAGTAATCCACACAATACTGTGAATGTCATCGTTCTGTTATATACTTGCAGCTGACCTTGGGTCATGACGTCTATGAACCTTCCACCATCTGGGCCCCCTCGGCAAGAATAAGGATTGCCCATACCGATCTACAATATCTACAAATTTTACTTTCTCTGCATCTTCTCATCCATGATATATCGCATACATTCCTCCTCGCTTACTTTCATCTCTTCATCGTGAGAAGCACATTGTTGGTACGAAAATGGCGCCTTCCAACCCTCAAAAGAAGAACATTATCATAGTTGGCGCTGGAGCAGCAGGAATGTCATGCGCCGCCACATTAGCTCAGCATCCAGAAAAATACAGCGTCGTTGTAATCGATAGAATGGGTGTGACTGGAGGTCAAGCAACGTCTATTTCATTAGATAAACACAAGTATGGGACCGACTGGATGAACGATGGTGTGCAAGGTAAGTACGCAACGAAGGTCCGGCCTCTTCCATATCAGCATCGGCATTGCAAGGCCTGAAGATGGCAATGCTGTGTGTATGGCGGAGAATTCGCATGCACTTGACTAAATCATAATCGGATCTAACGTATAACGTAGGAGGTTCACCGGTATGCCTTGATACGTGCATTTTACTCCATCGGTTTCTGACCAAATTCTCCTTTCCGTTCAGATATTCAAGCACACCTGCGAGTTTTTTGAGCGATATGGCCATAAAGCCCAACCAGTAAAGCTTCAGGTTTCGTTTGGTAAGGGCAAGGATGGCTTCTGGACAAACTGCTTTCCAAGCAATCTCATCGATCAGTTCTCCGCGGATATCAAGAAATTTGGTAGGGTACTGAAACTCATCAAATGGACTATGCCCATAGTGGGCGTTATTCCGATCAAAATAATGCTCAGAATGTTCTTCTTTAGTAAGGACTTCGGAGACAAAATGGTCTACCCACTCATTGCCCTTTTCCTTGGTACCGGAAATCAGACTGCGAATGTGTCATGCGCAATTCTCGAGAGATTATTTCAAGATCCAGCGATGAAGCTGTGGGGTATGATATCTCTCTCATGTTGCGTTTGGTATTAGGCAATGCAGAACGCTGACATGGCTTAAGATTATGATCCTGATACATTACTCCCCAATCTCCCCGACATGTTGACTTTCCCCTGCCTACATGATTTCTATGAGGATTGGAGGAAGGATCTCGAATCGAAAGGTGTCGACATTCGGCTCAACACCGATGTTACGGAGATTCTTCGACGTGATGAGCAAGGTGTTATTATGACCACACGACCGTTCGACCCGGACGCAAATGACAGGAGGGGAAAGCACACAGGCCCAGAATCGACCACAGAAACGTTTGATGAGCTAGTCATGTGCGTTCTAGCTGATGATGCTCTTAAAATTCTTGGCAAAACAGCAACGTTGAGAGAGAAGTGGGTGCTTGGCGGGGCCAAATTTTTTGACGATATAACAGTTACACAGTAAGTATGAATCATGCACCGACGTGAAAACCCCCTGACTGTCTTCCAGTTCCGATCAGGAGTATTTTCAGAAGCACTACGAAACCAAATTTGATCCCGAGCTTTGTGCCAAACCCAAGTCCAAGCTCCAGGAGGACCAGATTGCGTTTGCTAAGGGAGAGAAACGTGGCATCGATGACGAACCAAGTGGTTACCGACCAATGTACTATACCAAATCTTACCCTGAAGATCCTAAAAAGATTGAGATGTCTTTCGAGTAAGTCAGTTTCTCAAGCCATATAAGTCCCAAGAATTGATACAGTGGCTCATGTGAGTATGGTCAAGCGAAAATGCGTCAACCAGAGAATCCTGTCTTCCAGTATTTGAAGTTGAGATAGACTATCTGACACGATTTTCCATAGCTGCACAAACTATCAACATCAATTTAGAATGGACCACGATGCTGAAGTAGCACCGATAGAATACGAGAACCACGTATTTCAAAGTATTTTTCTCGATAAGTCCAACCGTGAAATGTGGACCATGGACGAGATTGACCCAAGCAAAGTCATCGAAACAAAATGGTGGCATCAGCTTGGTCACCGGTGGCAACACTATGCGCGCGTCGTCCCTGGAATGATGTTTATCAATGGCAGAAATCAGACATGGTTTGCCGGGTCATGGACACTTGTTGTGAGACTTCCTACACTCCCCAAGTTTATTTGGTGTGACTTACCGATTCCTGTTAATTTAGAATATGCATGAACTTGCGATGGTCTCCGGGATTGCTGCGGCTTATCGTCTTGGAGCCGAGTATGCTAAGTTTGATGATTTTGCCGAGGAGTTCTTTAGCAATTATCTACTCGTCTCACATGGGGTTAGATATAAAACGGAAGAGAAGAGGAGGAAGCAGAAGCAGAATTGATGAGAAGCATATCATGTGCGTGCCGTGTCTGTGTTTATCAATGAGTCGGCCGAGGTATTGAGTCGCACGCAGGAGAGTCCACAGAGTAATTAAAATAATAATTTATATTGTAGTTACGATTCTGTGGGATCCCCAACGGCCGATACTAAATTGGGAAGGCCCCCTAGGCATGAAAGGGTTGCTAGTCATCGTACATGTTATAAGTGTGCAAGATTCCTTGCTAATGAGAATCCTGCGTATTAGCTAGGGTAATTTTAAGACGCTTGTAGCTGCAGGTGCACTGTTTGCCTGCTCCCTTATGTGGCCAGTTCTGCTATAGATCTGCTATTGGAGCAGCGCGGTCTCACATTTGAGAAGAATCAATGGACGTCTCAGTGATTCTCTGTTCACATAAGCTAGATACCCTTACGCTCACAGTACGGCATCGTTAGAACGTGCAGTTTCTGCACATTAGCTTGGTTACAATTTCTTCGAACGCCGTGGACTACCTGTGGGTTTGCTGCTGCACTAGCGAGGTCGAGAAACAAGCATAATCCCATGGTGACAGCATATAGGACATCAGATCTTCACAGAGCTTCTGATGTCTAGTGCTGCAAGCTGCGCTATTTGTAGCTAGCATATGATCTACGCAGCGACTTGTCGAGTATCTTAGCGTACGATGGTCTGGACGACAAGTTGCCGATCAGGAAACATTCATAGCCTTTCAGCGCCTCCCTGTCTCCTTTCGCAATCTCCCCGCTGCAGTTGATGGGGATGGTTCAGGCCAGTTCGATACAGCATCCTCCATTTCTTCCAAAAAGGTTGAACTGTTATGAATATTCGTCCCACCTAACACGACACGAACACCTGGGGATGAAGCGTTGATCTGGGAAATACATTTCGCCTCCTCAAAAGTAGCGCCACCAACAATGAACACAATGATGTCCTGAGGTTTGTCTCTTGTTGTTCCTCCGCCTTCGACGAATGGATACTGCTGATCACGCAATTTTCCTCTTATGAGATTCTGCAGGGTCAATTCGAATCGAGGGGAGTGCTGCGTATAAACGTTCTCGACACCTTTGAGCCCTTTGAATCGATCCCGGGCCCCAGAGAAAATGCTAGCCGACTCGAAAATGTCAGATATTCCTCCTGTATTTTGATTTTGCTGTAGAGACGAATGGTAAATAAGCAACTTTGCGACAAGATCAATTCGTCGCTGAGGAACATTCCCGGCTGCCCCAAGAAGGTCAACGAGAATTGGTAATGCGTTTGAAGGGTGCTTTTCATAGCGGAGGGAATAGAGCGCAACTAATCGTAATTTGTTATCAGCAGTCACCGATGGCGACTGGATTAGTCTTTGCACATTCTGAACAGCGAGTCAGCAAAACAATTAATGCACAATGCGCGAAACACTGCTCACCTTTAGATCAGTGGCATGACTGTCGTTACATGCCAAACTCTGCTCAACTTCACTCACTTCCAGTAGATTTTCTGCGCCTACCATCCTACTCAATTCGCCGACCAATGTTACATGTTTACTAACATTTCCAGAAAGCTTCCGGAACTCTGGATATTCCTCGATGAATCGTTTCATATCAGCTATTGATTCAATATTCGAACTATTTTTCGTCCTTGACTGATACTGCTCAACATAGTCCTTGATGTTTCCACCGAGATCCCCAAAATTGAGATACATGTTCTTCTTGAAGAATGGGTCCTGGTCTTGCGACAGAACCACTTCCTTCAATTCAGGTCGAATATCCGGCACCTCACTCAAGTCAACCCGCCCATTTCGGATACCAAGTAGCTCATGAACCATTGCCTGATATGTCCACTGCGTCAAAAGAGGCGTTATAGGATCGTCTCGTCGATCTAATATTAACAGGATCGGAGGTGTGTCGACTTTCCTGAAGTCGAAGAGCTGATCTTCCTGAGTGATATGATATCGCACTTCGGTAGCCAGCTTTTTTGCTAGCAGACTATTCTTCTCATATCGTATTAGTGGCTTCTTTTTAAGAGACAGGAGAACCGCAATTAGGCCTTCTGTAGTTCGTTGTAAGGCATCTGGATTCCACACATCTGGGCTCGAGCCCCATATTCGTAGTTTTGGATATCCAAGGTCGAATGTAAACAAGTCGGGATTGACAACAATGTAATCTGCGAAGTGCTCCTGCACTAACTTGACCACTTCATGATCATCTGCTTCCGCCAGACGCTCAAGAGACGACTTCTTCACCACGTTGCTGAAATAAATATTGTATTCTCCGTATTTGGGATCCCGAAACTCGTCGATTAGGAACTGTATGGAGTCTGCCGACGGGCGAATAAAACATAGGCATCGTAAATGGCGCATCTTCTCTCGGTTTTGATTGTCTAGACGATCGATGAGGTATACTTCATGGTTCAACAGGGCCGACTGTGTGATTGCTGTTGAAACAATGGCTACAGTTTCACTATCCAAGAGGAGAACCTTCATTTTTGCCGATGGTGTCCCAAATGTTCCATCGCCTGCGGACACCATCTTCGAGATATATCCCGATACAGCTTGAACGACGTCCATTGTGATGGCGGGCCGAAGGGTAGCTCTTTGAAAGTTGTGGAAATCCTACAGTCCTGTGGTCGTAATCATATTTCGCGTCTCGATGGAGTTGTATGTGTGAAGACTTGCTGTAGTCCTGCGGTATGGGCGCGCGATGCCCTGGGAGCACGAGTGTTTCTGAAGGTTTGTGTTGTTACCGCAAGTAAGCTTCCCAATCGCCGCAAACATGGGTCGCAAGCAGGCAAGGTACATGTACAAACTGGACAAGGCAAGAAAGGCGCTGAAAGGCACTCAATTTGGCTACCGCTTTGGGCAGAAATCCGAATTGGTGACGAAATATTGACATCCTACCAAGGCAAGGCAAGAGCAAGGGAGCGCCATTCACAATCTTCACGAGGCACATCAACACCACACGTCGCTCTACTTCTAAGACACATGATATTACTCACAGATGGAGACACGATAGCATGTTGTTTATTTCTGTAGGACTATAAATCAAAATTTCGGATACCAAGCTTGACAAAAGCTGAAATTTTCTCACAAAAGCGACAATGTTACCACATATCAACACCCGTAAGACATCCCTCGTCATTTCTGGGCCCGGTTACCTCTGCGCATCGCACCGCTGACGTGATATATCTACAGCCTTTGCCTATGTTGCTGGTATCCTAGGTGCTTCTCCAGATGAGCGTAAGTCCCCTGAAGCCAAAATTAAAATTGAGCTTTCGCAACGCGATGTTCATCCTAACATGTCTCAGTCAAGCTCATCACCTCTTTCCTCCTTTCGTATCCATTCGCGGGTGTTCTAAAGCGGATACCAGACTCGAAGCCTGCTCTGAAGAATCTGTTCATTATTTGGCAAGTACCTCCTGGGGCATCGTGCTGGTCGAAACCTTTGCTAATGAATGTTCCTGTTTAGCGTATCCTCGTTCTATCTCGTCGGACTGTTTGATCTATGGGGAGGCATACGGACACTGGCGATTAGCTCCATCGGAGCATACTGTATCGCCGCATACGTTCAGGGACCTTTTATGCCATGGATTGGTTTCGTTTTCCTAATGGGACACCTGTCGGTTAACCAGCTCGCGCGCCAGTTCGTAGGTGATCCAGGAGCTGTGGATATTACGGGTGCTCAAATGGTTCTCGTCATGAAGCTCTCCGCTTTCTGCTGGAATGTCGCAGACGGGCGACAACCAGACCAAGATCTGTCGGACTTTCAAAAGGAGAGGGCAATCAAGCAACTCCCTAGCTTGTTGAATTTCACAGGCTATGTCCTCTTCTTTCCATCGCTGTTTGCTGGACCAGCTTTCGATTATGTGGACTACAAAAGATGGATTGAGTGCACAATGTTCGATCTACCAGCTGGTGTTGACCCCTCTAAAAGAGCGCCAACCAAAAAGACGAGGAAAATTCCTCGGAGTGGTACACCAGCAATGTGGAAGGCTGCAACTGGTCTGGGGTGGATCCTGCTCTTCTTGAAGCTCTCGGGATGGTACTGGCCAGACCTTCTCACCGGCGACGAATACACCACTTACGGATTTGCTCGCCGAGTCTTCATTCTCCATATGGTCGGTTTCACTGCTCGATTAAAGTATTATGGAGTCTGGGCACTCACTGAGGGCGCTTGTATTCTATCCGGGCTTGGCTATAAGGGTGTCGATCCCGTTACAGGCAAAATAGCTTGGGATAGGCTTTGCAATGTCAATCCATGGGGAGTCGAATCAGCCCAGAACACTCGCGCATATCTTGGAAACTGGAACATGAATACGAACAGCTGGCTCCGGAACTATATCTATCTACGCGTCACTCCCAAAGGGAAGAAACCCGGTTTTCGCGCTAGTATGGCTACGTTCGTGACCAGTGCGTTCTGGCACGGTTTTTATCCCGGCTATTATCTGGCCTTCGTCCTAGCTAGTTTCATCCAAACTGTTGCAAAAAGTAAGCTTAAGTCTGAATATTTGAACACACGCATCACACTACTAATCTATTGACAATCTAGATTTTCGACGATATTTTCGACCATTCTTCATCAATACCAAAACGTCCCAACCAACCCCTAATAAGATTTACTATGATATCTTCTCTTGGCTGGTGACACAACTTGCGTTTTCCTTCACGGTAGCTCCCTTCATCCTCCTCACCCTTCCAGCTTCATTCATGGTCTGGGCCCGAGTCTACTTCTACGCGGTCCTAGGCACTGCTCTTTCAACCGCCTTCTTCGCATCCCCTGCCAAGCCATACATGATGAAAATGGTCAGCGAGAGGACTGGAAAGGTTGCGGGCGAACTTAAGAGAACAGAAAGTACGGAAAGCCTCAATAGCAAAGAGCCGGTGTATGGTCTGCCTGGAGATCCCTCCAAAGATCTTGACGAGGCGATGAGCGAAGTCAAGGCGGAGATGGAAGCAAGACAACGAAAGGGGAAAGCAAAAGTCATGACGCAGTAAGAGGTGCTAGATCAGATATATTGTTTGCCTACAATTTTGAACCATTATATCTGCGAGATAGAACACTGAGCGAAGCCATTTCACATAGAAGCAGTTGGTATCACATCAGCGAAACCATATAGGAATATTTGTGAACAAAAAATATGCTCGCAGTCGTGAGTCTTTAAATTTGTAACATGTCGCTGCTGTGTGTCGCACCATTATCGTATAGGTCCATAACAGGTACCCCGTCTAACAATAAGATTACCCACGGAGAGTGAGAGCTTTTCCTTCCCAGACATCGCTTGCTTGCTTGCTTCAAACGAACAACATATAGCCAAGAAGAAAGGGTATAATGCTAACATCATCATCCAGTCCTGTTTCCAACAATAAAAATAAACCGCAAACAAAGGTCTTGACCTTCATAATCGTAGAATCATTTATAGTATACAAAATTTTGTCGTTAAATTCCAATAGGCCGTTTTGAATAAGTCGCTATGCACATGCACATGCACAAGTGTGAGAAATAGTTCGGTGAGAGAGTCATTAAGTAGTGAGAAGATCGAAGGGAGGCGAAGAAGAGGTCTGTGGAGGAGGGAGTAGGTGAGAGATTACCATCCCTTCTGAGTGCCTTCAATAGCGAGGATGACCTGTATGATATTAGTCTCCGGTTGGGGTAAAAGTGCGAAGATAGAAAACTTACGATAGCAGCAATAATCAATAGCCCAACTATCGACATCCATCGGTTGAGCATACGCCACCACTTTGCGCTTTCAAACCTAGCCTCGTCCAAGGGACCGAATTCACGAGCGTAATCAGTTAATCCAGTGCTACTGCTGTTCGCATTGGCATCGAAATCGGGGGCGTTGTTCTGTCGTTCGCGCATCTCGAGAGTTGGGATTCTTGGTAAGGGCAAAAAAGCCGCGATCATCCAAGCAAAGGGAAGAAGGAATCCAGAAACAAAGAGAACAACTTGAATGTTTCGTCTTCCAAACACTCCACCTTCGGTAGACCAGTTGACAGGTGGTGGTTCCCAAATACTGTGTCGTGCTGCCCGTCGATCGACTCGGAGATGGGGGCTCCAAACGCTAGAGATCATGCTCCATGTTCGCTGAACAGGACCTTGAGCAGTTAGGGCGGGCGTTATCTCGATCGTGTCCTGCATTGATTGGCCCCTGGCATGGGGGTAGCCTTCTCTTGGTCTACGTCTGGGGCTATATAAACTGTTTGGGAAGTGCTCTTCATCAGGGGATCCACTACTCATGCTGAATGAATTGCTTCGACTTGGACCTTCGCTTGGTCCGTATGAACTTCCTGGAGGTCCCCCCAAGTAACGTCTTTCGCCGCTTCCGTAATAAAGTCTTGCCCATGTGGGAATGGTGCTTACAAGGAGACTATTGGCTCTTGAACTTGTGGTAGAAAGCATCGTGTTTGAACGAAGATTTTCCGAAGACGCTACACTGATTAGTCCAGAAAGTCTAGTCCTTGATGGTCGCGGGCGAAGATCTTGCATTGCTGTGATTCCATCTCCGTATTCGTCAGTGTCACCGATCACTGGAATTGACGAGCTGCTCAGCCCTCTTCCCGAGCGAGTATACGCTGGCTTTGGGCGCTCTAGTGAGTCGTTCCTCGAATGTGTTAGGTTTTCTTCTGGACTTAATGAGCCGACGCTCAGAATGTGGCGACTGCCGCGACTGTGACGACTCGGTGTGCTGGGAACCACACTGCTCCTCCTGCCATTGTCGTCCGACCATTGCTGAGAACCCCGATCGGTACCGCCCTCGGACACCGAGAGCACAGTTGAAAGCTGTGAGCTCCATTGGTGCGGAGTTTCGTTCATATGGAAATGGGTTCGATTCGCAAAATCTGCCCATGAACTCAAAGGTTTCGGTTTTGGGTTGGTGGCAGGTAGATTTATTAAGGATCCAGAGGTTACGATACCTTCACGAGCGTCTGGCTGAGTGTGGATTGTAGAGAGCGATGCCAAAGAATTAGCACGGCTTCGAAGGGAATGATTTGACCTCGACTTCAAAGTCTCCCGCGACCTCGATTTGTAATACCCAAAATTGTCGTTAGATCTGCTCTTTTTTGTCCTGAGTGGAGGGATGCGTAGGGACTCCTGGGAGTACTTGTTGCCTGGCCGTGAAAGACTGACAAGTGAAACAGATCTAGAAAGGTCTTCGTGGAGTCCGTAGTTCTCGTTTTCGAGGGAGCTGGTTGTCGCTGCCCGCGGTCTGCGAATCACAGAAGATGGGCTACCCTCCCTGGATTCTTGGATTATGCGGTAGTTAGAGTCACTAGAAAATGACGGTGCAAAGTTTGATGATTCTGCGATTGACTCCGACCTCTCGTGGTGAATTTCGTAATTAGCGTCGCCAATGGTGCTTGTTGATGCCTGTTGTCTATGTCCTGGTCGGTGGTGAACTACAGACGATGAAGTATCTGGCTCATGAATCTGATAGTTGGAATACTCCGAAGTACTTGTAGAAGACACAGCGCGGAACTGTGGCCTGTGGATCACCGAGGGGGGGGGAGACTGCTCAATTGATTGACGGATGGAATCATCAGAGGTACTTGAAGATGACGCTTGAGGGCGGTGGATGACTGTGGACGGAGTAGATTGCCGAAGTGACTGGTAATTTGAGTTCTCAGTGGTGCTCGTCGATTCGTCTCGACGGTGACCTTGGATGGTTGAAGGGTTTGAGGATTGCTCAAGAACTTCGTAGTTAGGTGCAGCCAAAGATGATGAAGCAATAGCAGATTCAACCACAGGGCTCGGAATTAACGGATAGACCTTGTAGTTAGCAGTCTCGGACGTATCTGAGGTTGTCGATTGAAAAGATGGTTTCGTCAAAAGGTTGTGTGGGTGGAGCACTTGTCCGTCTGATGTTTCCGGCAATGGTGGGAGCGGATAGTCAAGTGCAATAGACTTTCCCTTTGATTCTGGTGTTTTGGGTACTATTCTGAGACCACCTACAAGTTCACAGTCCTGCAAGGTGCTGCTTATAGGATCCGCAGATATAGATTTCTCTTTTTGAGGGGGTGGAGTACTTGGAGCGGCTGTGAATGTGGATTCGGTGTTTGTGCATGAGGTAAAGGAATTATCAATATTTTGTATAGAGGAGGAGGAAGTCTTGGTCGACAGCGAAATGCTGTCCTCCATGGGCTGGGAGTCATCTTGCGGTACGAGAGAGAATGTCTTTCCATCGCCGACTTTGACGACCAGACGCTTGGCACTTTTGGACCGGGGTCGGGGCCTCGAAGAAGAGGATCCTGTCGCAGAATTGGCAATTTGCGAGGGGTTATGCGTGGATGATGCGAAGGTGCTACTGGATGTGGCTGATGGTTGATGCGCTTTGGTAGAATGCTGAAACTCGCGTGAACCTGAACCCTGCTTGCCATAAAGGTATTGGTCTTTGCCAGTCGCAAGACCAGGAGAGAGAATATGAGCTGGGTGAGTGGGTAGAGGAGTTCGTGAATAGATGTCATCATTACTGGTCGCTTCATGAATGGGATCGGGCCCGAGGAGTTGAGGGGGCTCGGGTGGAACTAATCTGACAGCTGCTGCGCGATTCGTCTCTGAGTCTGATCTTTTGCGATGGGCAAGGTAGCACGTTAATAAAGCTGAGCCTCAGGAAACTGTCAGATGAAAAAGCAGAAGAGCGACACGCGTACCTTGGGTGCAAAGGCCTTCTTGGAGCAGAGTTTGACATGCCGTTCCGAGATATTCTATCTCGAATGCATGTTGTGTCTCAATACGCCGAAATAAAATGGCAAATTCGTTTCCAGCTGTTCCCTCCGGGCGGTCGGGGATGTTCAATTGGAAGGATATTTCCCGAGTAATGCAATGAGTGTCTACGACAATGAGTTCGTCTGAGCCCGTCTGAGTCCTGTCGTTGTAGTGTATCTTTGTAACTATGTACTGTACTGTCTGTAATCCGTCGTTTGGTCGTTCGTAAAGTATTTCGCGTGTGGTGGTGTGTTTGGCGTGTTTTGCTGGCTGGGATGGGCTGCTGGGAGTGCAAGTGGTGTTGAAAGTAACAATAATTATTAATCTATCGTGTTTGGCGTTTGGCTGTGGAGATAGGTGCTGTACAGTGATTAAATGTGAAGGCAAGTGCAAATGCAAGTGCCAGTGCCAATGCCAATGCCAATACCAATGCAAATTATCAAAAAGAATGAGGGGGTAAAGAATAGTATTAATGTATAAGGTATGCTTTTGGAAAAGAGTGTATTCGTGTAATGACTGTAGAATGCGTTGATTGACGGAGGAGAAAAGATGCGAAAAAGAGAGCGCATCAGAAAAAGAACAGGAGGGGGCAACGAGAGGATATCAATGGCCCTGTTGGCCTCTTGCGCTGCTGCCCTGGTTTGTACAAGTCATCGATGCGACAATGGCCCAAGATGAGAATCATCAATCGGTAATACGGTAGATAATAGTAACGTTTAGTTACGAGCGCTGGAGGATTAATCCTGGCATTGTGGAATTGTGGAATTGTCCTGCGAAGTTCTCACCGCTGGCTGGGAAGGAAAGGTCCCATCCCCGCGGGCCATCAAGCAACCCTCGTCCACCAACTTCCACCAAGTCGTCTCCAGTCTAGCGTACCGGACAACGACCAAAAAGGATCTGAAAGTACGTTGAGCAACCATGAAGCTTAGGATGGCGTACCAGGTCTCGCGGATGAAAATGGTTAGACGGGGCTGCATCGGGCGGGCAATATGTCTAAATGAAGGATCATTAGCTTTGCACAATCGACGTGGCAGTCGAATAATTTCCATAAAGTTGCAATTGTGCAGTATGGCACCTTGGTACTGCCCCCAAGGGCTTTCTCCCTGTTTCCTCCATCATGGTCGGATGCTTCCCGAATTAGAAGCAGCAGACTTCCTGCAACAGCTGCAGCGACCGCAACAGCTACTGTCGGTGCTGGAAATCTGGATGGCAGTGATTCGACAGCGAGTGGTAGCACTAATCATCTAATCTCGATAGCATGCAACAAACGGCTGCGGATCCATAGCACTGCAGAATTTGTGTACACGATGCCTAAGATAGGATAGGTGGCGCGTTTAATCACTGGCCGAGCTGGGGGGATCGACTGCACTTGACAGGGGTAAAACGAGACTTTTGACGTTTTTTGGAACGTCAAACGACATTTCGTCTCTGTTCGGGCGCACGCACATTTGTCCATCGCAGGCTGCGTGCAGTGCAGGTTACAGGCAGCTTTTGGCGTCTCTGCGTGGACTCCGTGAGTCCGTGGAGTAGTTTCTGACGTTGTGAGGTGAGACCGCCCACTGTCCGTTGGCGCGGCCGAAAAAGGGGTTCACTTGAACCTCGCGCCATTTGGAGTTCAAACCGCTTTCCAATGATTCTCCCGATTGTTCAGTGCGATGATGCTTCTCCTGCTTCTCCTCCTCCTGCAGTCTACGAATTATCCCCCAACGTATCTTCTATCCATCCTGCCATTGTGCTAAGTTGCTAAGTTGCTAAGTTCCTAAGTTGCTAAGTTACTCGCCCTGCACCCGAGACACTATCACATCATCCAATCTACAACCAGCCTCCAGAAAAGACTGTATCCATTCCGAACATGGGTTCGGGCATCTTTGATTCACGATAGTGGGTCTTGGAAGGCTCAACATTTTGCCGATCCGCCCGAGAAGCTTGGACTGTTTACACTTTACGCTGTAAAGCCGTGCAACGGAAGAAGCGAGACAAAAGTAAACATGCAGTCCTTCGAATCTTGTTCTGTGTCACCATGAGACTGGCTCCAGCCTCCAGTTGACCTTGGAGGGCAGGCGGCGTATATCGCGTTATATTCGTGTCAGCGCGTCCTGGACGCGCTCGTGGACAGGTAGCAGGTGCGGAGTCGGTAATGTGAAGCTAGTTTGAACTGTAGACAGCTTCTCTCATTACAGAGTAGACACCATGCGAAGAGACCATTTGAAGTCTTCTTGCCATTCAACCCGTAAATCCCGACCAGTCCCTCCTATATGGAGATCCGTTAAGCCTGGTTAACTCGCCTAGGCAGGCAGCTTGCGCGCTTGGAATAACCGGTATTCAGCGTCCGTTTCTAGGGTGACCTTGTTCACAGAGGAACGAGAAACAATCTAGAGCCTCGTCTGTACCCGCAACGCCTTTTGGAAGGACGGCATAATTCATAGGAAATTTTGCGATAATCAAAGGCCTTTTCTTCATTAACTGAGCAGAACTGAGAACAAAGTGAATGAATGGGCAGAACCTCGGAATGGACTTGACGAATAAATGAATATAGACGAAGAACAATGTGGATATCATATCTCTACCGCTTTACTGTTTGACCCCCCAATGCCAACTCCATAATGAAGCCCATTTCCGAAGGCTCTCCTTCTATGCCGTCGTCCTCTCTCTAGAATTGTGGGATTCAATGGCTCGGTGCTTATCCCTGTCTTGCTCCGAAGCGTACTCCACATTTTGTTTGAACGAAGTTCGTCGCCAGAGTGTAAGGCTACCAATGCGAGCGGAGGTGCCTCAGCTTATTGCCAAAATCTAACACCACGATACGCGACCTTTTACAATCCAAGCCGCCATTCAAGGTGTGTTTGTCACCGCCGCCGTTACCAGAATTGCGGGACGGACTTGTGAGGAGGTCACTGAAAGAGTAATCTGCTCAGCTCTATGCAGCCATGGCACCAACTGGAATCTATTCTCGTCTGAAGGCATACTATACTGGGGAAAAGGGTCGGTATCACTTGTTTTTCCTATTGTAGATCCCCCGGTAAAGTTTCTTCCAGGAACAAGGAATCGCAAAATGCTTTAATGGTGCTGCCTGCTAACCAATCTTTGCAGAAGAGGAAGTGCCTGTTATTAGTACTACCACCGCGGTGTCCTTGTTGGTATGTTTCCCCTCGTTCGCATGGTCTGCAAAAGCTTTTGCTAAGGAATTGACAGGTTCTCTATACTCTCATCTACGTAATACCGTTCTATCTATCCTCTGCTACTCGACCCTCTCCTCAACTGTCTCGCGATGCGCCGTCAGTCATCCGCGGACGTATACGATCAGTCACTATATCATGTATCATCGTTTGTATGGGCAGCTTCATTCTGCTGTCCTCAGTGAAGAATGGCGACCCGATCAAAACGTTACACTCTATGGGAATGTTCCCAGTTGGCTTGGTTGAGACGGTCAAATGCGTTGCTCTGACTGCAATTCTCTTTGTGGGACCCCTCTTTGAGGCAGGCTTTGTTGAAGGGCAATGGCGTGATTGGCTTCGGCTTAGTGGACTAGGCGCACTGAAAGGTTGGATCCCATATCGGAATATTATCGCTGTAAGTTAGAGCACTGTTGATGGTATGGATGATTGTGCTAACCTCCGTTTTGCAGGGTCCTGTAACGGAAGAAGTATTGTTTCGAGCAGCTTCAGTGCCCCTCCTTCTACTTGCCAAGACCTCAAATACTACCATCATTTTCTTGACACCAGTCATATTCGGCCTTGCCCACGTCCACCATTTTTACGAGTATAGAATCACACACCCACACGGCCCTATGCTAGGAGCAATCCTCCGCTCGTTGGTTCAGTTCTCATACACTACCTTGTTTGGTGGTTACGCTACCTTTCTATATCTCCGAACCGGTAGCCTCTTAGCTGTTATTTTCGTACACGCTTTCTGCAATTGGATGGGACTCCCAAGATTTTGGGGACGAGTTACAAGAGGGGATTCTGCGGAGACAGTCATTGGCCCTGATGTAGGGGCTAGTAAGAGAAGCGAAGATGCAAAGTCCCATGTGGCTAATGGTGAGCTGGGCATAGCATGGAGTGTCGTTTACTATGCTCTGCTTTTTGTGGGCGCATATTCCTGGTGGAAGTATCTGTGGATATTGTCTGCAAGTGACTTAGCACTCGTCAAATTCTGAGTGGCCTACGTCCTAATCTAACTGTAATACCAAATACTAACAACCAAAATACACTTTGAATTGGCTTGATTCTTATCATTCTTGCACGTGTGTTGTGAAGTGACGCTTCCTGAGGTGGTCGATCGGCAGAACCATCACGCAATTATGTTCAGTCTCGGAGATCAGTCAGGTGGAGATCAGATCAAAAGCAAGGATAGATTCGTCTTATCGTCTCCGATCGTATGCAAGATCTTAACGTCAAGCATTCCCCAACGCCTTTGACTAGGGCATCGCTCTGTATGGGATCTTAATGCATTATCTTAACGCCGCAAGCGAGATTGCCTTAAACCCCCGGTCTCCTCTGGTCATAAGAACTAAAGGGTATATCCCATAGTTACACATCCTTTATACCGCGCTCCAGCATTTACCGTGAAGAGAAAACTTTCCAGTTGGAACAAAGTGCAAGTTCATATGCAGTTCGGACGTCGACTAGGTCCGTCCTGTGACTACTCACGTTCATCGGGTCCTCAGTCTCAGTCCCAGTCATCATCATCGTCCGTCTCAACCTCTCGCTTCTTACCCGCTTTGTCCGCATACAAAGTGCTTGTTGTCTGCCGCTTCACTACTCCTGATGACAACAGTCTGGTTTCCAGATCTTTCGTGGTGAACGTGTCAGGGGTATATCCCAAGCCTTCGAATCCAACGATACGGTCCACTACAGCACCATCGATGAATGCTAACACACAAGGTAGAACTTGCACCTTTAATTTTGTCACAAGGAACGGTGCATTCTCGACGTCTATTTTCAAGAACCTCGTGTCCAGGTGCTTCGGTGCTAGGGCCTGGAACACATCTTAGCTTTGGCAATCGTGGAGGATGGAAGGACTTACAGCAAGATGAGTATCCATGATACCGCATCGGTTAAAGTCATCTTTGGAGAAGTGTACAACGGTACACTTGACCTCGGTGGTCAAATCCATCAGTGCCTTTTCTTCCTTTATCTCAGTGTAGTTGCCAAACCCTTGGGTCTTTTGGGCTTTGGCACGTGTAAACTCGGAGTGCAACTGCTGGATCCTCTGCTCACGGAAGGCATCAAGAGCAGGTGAATCCTCGAGGGAAGCAATGAGCTAATTTATCATGTTAGATAATGTACAAGTAATGAAATACGAATGAGAAATTCCACGTGAGGCTGTAGGACTCGCAAGCGCTTTGGCTCACGAAGCGTACACTGGCTACTGACAACCCCATACTGCTCCATCGACCAAGAAGAATGACGAAAAAAGTCTATTTGCGTACTTACAGCATCTTCATCGTCTGAGCCGGCTTGGTCGAGCACTGACGCCACATGAGGATCAAGTGTGTTCGACATGGTGGAAGAAGTTGGTGATAACAACACCCTGGGTGGCTCTGCAATATTCTACGCCAGTCTTGATTAACGTCGTGCTCACTCGAGATCACAGAACTTCTCACATCGATTCGCTTTCGCCCTCTTGGCCTTGATCTCTTTTCCTGAGGCCTGTATGTTATTGTACGTAGGATACTACTTTCGCATAAAAAAGGGTGAAGTCTGGCACCGTATTGGGATTTACTATTTTCGTCGCACTAACTGAATAACCTTCTTACTGTACTTATATGGCCAATGACCTCAAGGTTCGGTTAAGTCTGCATGATACCCTTGTAGTCTGCCAAGACTTCTGTGATTTGGAGAAGGTGAAAGTCGGAGAGGACAGAAATAACCAACCGGTCAAAGCCAAATATTTTTTTACTTTGACTGACTGGCATTCGTAAGATAAGATTGCTTCAGAAATTGAACACTCCTTTTCGACTACTCTTTCCATTTTATCATAAATTTCATCTAGCTGGAGAGTATTCGCGGACATCGACGGCAGATATCTCCGCATTGATAAAATTCCCATTCATAATCTCCGGTCAATCCAACCATAACGGAGCTTCGCCCTGCGTCCATTGTCGATTGTCCCATCTCCTTTCGCATCTTGCAGAACTCGACACCACACGGCACGACAATAACGACAACTCTTCATTCGCGAGCGAGGCACCGCAAAGATGGACGACAAGAAGAACGAGGATCTTGAGATGCGCAACTTGAACGGGCGCTCCTCGCCGTCGCAGAGGGATCCGTTCCTGGCTAAACAAGGGGCACCCAAAGGAAGCTCTACCTCTTCGCTCTCTAATATCACAAACAGTGCTCCTCTCTCGATTCTTGCCTACTGCTTGGCCTCAATTTCTATGACAGTGACCAACAAATACTGTGTATCTGGGTCAAATTGGAACTTGAACTTCTTCTACCTCGCTATTCAGGTCGGTTGAGAGTCAGTGCCCAATATAAAGACATCTTCACTAATACCGTTGTGCAGTCTGTTGTGTGCATCCTTGCAATCATAATCTGCAAACAAGCCGGCTTGATCTCAAATTTGGCACCATTCGATTCCAAGAAGGCGAAGACATGTAAGTATACAGCCGTAACAACTCTGGCATTTGAGTTTGGAGCTAATCAGACCTAAAGGGTTCCCTGTCTCACTTCTTCTCGTCGGCATGATTTACACCAGTACCAAGGCCTTGCAATACCTCTCCGTTCCTGTCTACACCATCTTCAAAAACTTAACTATTATTGTCATCGCATACGGTGAAGTCTTGTGGTTCGGAGGAAGTGTTAGCGCAGCTGCACTATTCTCCTTTGGTCTTATGGTTCTGAGTTCAGTTGTCGCTGCATGGGCTGATATTCAGCATGCTCTTTATGGAGGTGCTGCGATCCCGTCTTCGGATACTGCTGCAGCTTTGTCGACACTAAATGCAGGCTACGCATGGATGGGCATGAACGTCTTCTGCACGGCGGCGTACATTTTATCCATGCGCAAAGTCATCAAGAAGATGAACTTCAGTGATTGGGACAGTAAGCTTCTCTGTTCTTACCGGATATAGGATGAGCACTAACATGATTCTAGCCATGTTCTACAACAACCTCCTTACCATTCCCGTTCTATTCGTCTGTTCTCTTTGCTTCGAAGACTGGTCCTCGGACAATCTCCTCAAGAACTTCCCGCTCGACACTCGAAACAGCCTGATCCTTGGTATGATATACTCTGGTTTGGCTACCATCTTCATCTCATACTGCTCGGCCTGGTGCATTCGTGTCACTTCCTCTACAACCTACTCAATGGTCGGATCCTTGAACAAGTTGCCAATCGCTATCAGCGGTCTTATATTCTTCGCAGCCCCTGTCACATTTGGAAGTGTATCTGCCATCATCATTGGTTTCATCAGTGGTATGATCTACACTTGGTCAAAGGTTAAACAAACACAAAGAGCGAAGATGACTCTCCCCACCACCCAGCCAGTCATGAGTGCCAGTTCTCAAAGCAACCGCGATGCAAGCGCATAAGAAATTATTGCGATGCATCCTGCTGGGCCCGTGAACGAATCTCCGGCGTCCCGCTGTCCCGGACTCCTAATTATAACCTGAGCAGATCTCAAGATCGAGCGACAACTTTGCTAGATGGTTCTGTATACGTCTTCATAGTTAAAGAGGGCTCGTCGAAGACTTCATATTTGTATTATACACTTTTGTTCTATTTGACAAGTAGATGTTGAGAATGACCAGACGTCCATTCTTGATACAAGCATTTACATTTCCATCCAATGCATACGACATGCCTTGGGTTTGAGTTGCGAAAGTAATGGCGTCTGGAAATTATGCATATGACGAATAATGGATACTACATAGAAATGGAATTGGTAACCTCTGAGCAGCAAAAATACGATGGCGTTTTGTGATGATTTTCTTGGGTCTCTAGAATAGGGCTGGGACAGGGTCACGATCAGGCCACATATGGAATTTATAATAAAGATCGCAATATTCTCAACTACTCGACGTTCTCCTAGATGAAGTTGTAGAAAGTTTGAGGGGGCAATGGCAAACTATAATATGATGCTTTCAGACGAAATAATTTCTGCTTGGGAATATGACGTCGCTTCAGAAGGAAGCGATGGTCGTTACACCGAGAAATAGCTTCAAATCTGTATTCCGGAAAATGCAAAAAATAAATCTACACATTGCACGAACAAAAACATTGCGAGTTTACAACAATGCTGCCTAGTCAACTGTGAAATAAGAGAAACTCTCTATCCGACCCCTCAGTCCCGTGGAAGGAAATGTCCCTCCCAGAGCCCATTGCAAATAAGGCTGAATCTTCGTATGTGCCCCTCCTTCAAGCTGCTACCCTGAAATAGCAATCGGTTGGAGTAATGCTGATCATTGCTCCGCAGACTCTCCTTTACTCAAGGTCTTCTCCTTGGACAGCTATCAATCGTCATCTTAATCGGTGCATTTATAAAGTTTTTTATATTTGGCGACGCACCGTCCCCAGATGTCACAGCAGCTATTCGAGCGACTGAACGCCGGTCTAGAACATTGGCACATAAAAGGTCTCTATTGAGTCTACGAAGCTCTACCCCTCGACTTGGATCTCAAACCCTCAATAGAAAACGTTCGAGCGTGCTTCGAAATCCTGCTCCCTTGACGACTACGACTATCCTAAATAAAACCTACTACAATGTCAACAGCCACCAACCCGAAAGCCTGGACTGGTTCAACGTCTTGATTGCGCAGACTATTGCCCAGTTCAGGAGCGAAGCTCAGCATGACGATGCTATCCTCACGTCCCTTACGAAAGCGCTTAACGGTAATTCGCGGCCGGATTTCTTGGATGAGATCAAAGTCACGGAACTTAGTCTTGGGGAGGATTTTCCGATTTTCAGCAATTGCCGAGTCATACCAGTAGATGAAGATGGGCTTGCTTTGGGTACAGGAAGGGCTGGGGAAGGATCGTCGGCTTCACGGGAACATGGGAGGTTGCAGGCGCGGATGGATGTGGATTTGAGCGACTTCATCACACTGGCAGTTGAGACGAAACTATTACTGAACTATCCAAAGCCTCTCGTGGCCGTATTGCCTGTAGCTCTGGCAGTCTCAGTCGTTCGGTTCAGCGGTACTCTATCTATCTCGTTTGTTCCAGGGAGCCCATTGAATTCAAGCCCAACCACACTTGCATTCTGTTTCCTGGATGATTACAGACTCGATTTGTCGATAAGAAGTTTGGTGGGCAGTCGGTCAAAATTACAGGATGTACCGAAGATTGCACAACTCATTGAAGCTCGTCTTCATACCTGGTTCGATGAACGTTGTGTTGAGCCACGCTTCCAGCAGATCGAACTGCCCAGCTTATGGCCGCGAAAGAAGAACACAAGAGGAGGCGAAGAAGTAGCTCCGCCAGAACCCGTGAATATTGGTAGGGCTAGAAGTAGGGATGTTGAAAGAGACCTGAGAGAAGAGGCAAGGAGAGAGGTAGAAGCGGAAACGTCAGCCAGGACCCGAGCCGAGCAAGACGGGCTTGAGGATAGTGTGAGATGGAGACACAGAGCAAGAGGGGAAGAATATGCAATGCCTGGAAGTATGCCGGGGCTAAGCATGACTTAAAAGGTTTCGAAGAATTCTGTGGCTGTTCGCGTGCAAAATTCACACCACTCAGTGGTTCATCAATCGATGGAGCTACTATCAGATGTCTGCAAAATGGAGAGTCCGCTCAAGGACAATCAGTCACTCCGCGGGTTGGGATATCGCACGGCAACGGAGATATGTTTTCACTGTAATCGCCGGCTTACTTGGGTTGGCGGAAAGAGTCTACGACTTATACAGCAAACTTCGCATAGCGGCATGAAATCAACGACACAGATCAATGATTTGATTCAGATTATGAATGAATGGGTAGTTATGTCGCTCTAGATGTCCAGATTGGAAGAATGGATTTATGAAGGTTTAAAGATCATTAAGTAGGAATGGTAGGATTTATGCCATCTAATGTCCTCGCACTGTTCGGATTGGTCCTTCCCGTAAATTGTATGAATGGATTATGAAGTGGAGCTCGTTCATCTCGGATATCGCACAAAACCGTCCTATTTCGGGGTTCATTCCTTTTATTCTCTTTCTACACCTATATAGGTAAGAAGGATAAGGAGAGCCAGCAGAACACGCGCGTCGAAACCCTTTTCCCACATAAGCTTTGAGGCGGCAAACCAATCACCGCCTATATCGGTCATTCCAACGACTGATGGTGACAAGATATTCTGAGAGATCCCAACTTTGCCAAGTTTAACGAAGGCAAAAATAGCGAGGATAGCGAGGGCGTAGATGTGACCGTCTCGACCGTGTGATGGCTATTCTGCGATATGCCTGCGTGGGTTTGACTTGCGGTGAGAGGGAAAGGTAGAGGGAAACGGTTTGGAACTCTGGAAATAACCTGTAACTTACCGAGTAAGAATTACCTTACGTATTCTTCTACCACCCCTTAAACCACCACCAGTGATCGTTGACGAAAGCGGCAAAAGGCAGATAAGAAGAGTGGGAAGAGCTGACTTAATTATGAGAAAACTACTCGAGGCTATGCAGCTTTAGTCGCAAAGGACTACTGCAGTGCAGCTACTCCACACTAGCCGTTCGCATAATTGCAATCTGCAATCTGCAATCTGGAGATGCGATGCGGTTCTTAGATTTTATATTTTGTATTTTATATTTTATGTTCGCCGCCTTCTCTTTGTTCACACAACATAGATATGATTCCGGTCTTTTGGTGTTGATATTTCCTCTTTAACATCTCCACCGACCTACTTCCTTTAGAGTTTTTAATATATTTCTTCAATACTGTATTATAAAGTCTATAACGAACAAACAAGCCTTCACAAACAAGAGGATTTGTTCAACGGCCTACGAATCTTCCTCCTCCACAACCCAACCATCCGCCTACCTACTAGTTACGCTCCTTCAATATAGCCACCAAGATCGCTCCAACTTGATATTGGATAATAAGCTCCAGCATAATTCGACCCCTCCAAACTTCGCATCGCGACTCTATCTATCCTACCCCTTATCTGAGACTCAAATCATCGGGACCCTCGAGCAAAACCTCCACACGCCAAACGCGCGCGCGCACAACCCAAGAGCAAACTTCTCTTGCATGTTCTACAGACCCATCTCTACCATGAGGCGCGGTACTCTCATCTTCCTGGTCGTCAATTTCCTCGTAATTGGTTTCCTGGTTAATGCCTTCAGCACTCTGATCTCGCTGCTCTTCGAAGATGGCGCTGCAGACGCTATACATCGCTCGGAGATCCCAGCCCCGGGTTCAGATCTGATCGATAATCGGAAGCAACTCATTCCTAAGATTATTCATCAGACATACATCAATAGCTCGATACCGGTGCAGTGGAAGGCGGGACAGCAGTCTTGTATCGACCTGCATGAAGATTATGAATACAAGGTAAGGAAACCGGGAGCAGGGAGCAGGACACGGAACCTAGACAGTATACTAACTCACTTGCAGTTATGGACGGATGCTAAATCGAGAGAATTTATCGCGACGGAATATCCATGGTTCTTGGAAACGTTTGACAACTACCCTTTCCCCATCCAGCGAGCAGACGCTATTCGTTATTTCGTATTGGCATTCTACGGTGGAATCTACATTGATTTGGACGATGGCTGCAACCGCCGACTTGACCCTTTACTGAGCTACCCAGCATGGCTCCGCCGAACAATCCCAACGGGTATCAGCAACGACGCAATGGGGTCTGTACCACAACATCCCTTCTTCCTTCGTGTGATCGAATCTTTACAAGCATATAACCGAAACTGGGGCATGCCATACATCACTGTTATGTACAGCACAGGACCACTTTTCCTCTCCGCCCTCTGGGTAGAGTGGTCGAAGGTGGCTCACGAGGAAGGCGACCGCGTTCGCAACCTTATGCCCGATGAATATAACAAGCATGCATGGAGTTTCTTCAATATCTCCAAGGGAAGCAGTTGGCATGGAAATGATGCCCAAACCATCTTTTGGATGGGCAGGCATTGGTTACTTTTGACAGTATCTGGCTTTGCCATTGCCGGAGTGGTTGGTGGATGTCTTTGGTGGACATGGACGATGTGGGTGATGAAATCGGGAAGGCCACAGAGGAGGGGCTTTGCATTATGGAGAAGGGTCGGTGGGAAAGACCGGTATGAACTCTTAGATCGAATAGCGTAGATATCCACTTGTAATGACTTTTCTTTGTATACATTTTATTGTACAAATACATGAACCCATAGAAAATACATGTATTCTCATGGCGAAGATAGTCTTCAGAATGAATCGTTTCGTGTATTACAAGAAACTTGACTAGCTGGCGGTATCTCAAGGACCAGGAAATGTTTCTTCCATGTAACCACCACTAATTCACCGACAATACATGGTTTGAGAGGTATATTGAGTCCACCAGTCTTCAATTCTCTCCTGTGTTCACCGGCATCGCACGATATGTCCATGAAACGTCGCTCTACAGTTCGAGGTAACATTACAGATGAAGGGAAATTGGGAGTATCAGAGAGTAAACCGCAATTCCGAAAGGCACACCTCGGTGTTCATCGCCACGAGACAGTCTTGTGACTTCACTTCTACGGCTTCTGCAGAGTAACCGATGAAGTGTTCGGCAAGCTTGACTTGTGAAGCGCGGGAGTACCTATTTGCTTGCTTATCTCGGCTCCGTTGAGGTTAAGAAGCTAGAATAATATCTGGCAAGATATTAAAAGTATTGCCTGTGAGTGCTTTGCGGAACGTTGAGGTAGCCGCTAGGCAAGCTCTGGCTTGCCATTGACGTGGTAGATACTAGTAGCCATCCTTCGATGTCTGCGGCAGTTCAGAGTCTCCATGGCGAACTATGGTGGTGTGAAGAAATATTCAGAGGGTTAGTTTCCGAAGACAGATCCAGTAGGGGTGGACGTTCTGCATTTAATGAGGGCTCTATGCATATTGCAGGAGACACCGTCGGAATCAGCCTAGAGTATAAGAAGAGCGTCAGGATTTGTGTATTCGTGTACTAGTGAATCGTAAAGCAAAGTAGATGGAAAGTCGGAAGGTATAGCTGCCAGCCATTGAAGGCTTGAAAATTAGTATGCGAGCCCTAGGAATCCTACATTTATTGGAGTCACTGGCACGATTTAGGCACTTTTTGAGACATTTGGCGCAGAAAGTGAGGCCAGGGAGCAACTATCTTGCTTCAAAAACATCCTCAATGGTCGTCAGTTTCTTAAAAAACTCACAGAACGCGTCACTGTTTGCGGCAACCTGCAGTACAGGAGGTGCTTTAGAATTTTATATATGGATAGGGGTTCCTGGTCGGTTTGAATACTCCTCAATCCTCACTGTCCCAGAGCCGACTGCTACCACAGCCAAGTCTTGAGAAACGAGATCAGAACAAGATTTATTCTGTAATTCTAGCGACACGAGATTTTCCAAAGGTGAAAGTTTCTGAGACGGACAGCTTACTTGAACGTCGCTAACAAATGTCCTACGATATTTACCAGATCGATCAAAGCCCCAACTACATAGCTACGCGGCTACCGGAGAGATATCGATTCGTCTGCAATTATGTTTTAGTCGCATGTTTCCTTGTGGGCTTTTCTAGGCGATTGGGGCATCGATGTAGGACCATGTTCGTCTGGCTGCATTCGACAGATTCCTAGAAAAGCGAAGCATGAGACTTTAGTTATCTGTCCCATAAGGATGCAGGTGCATAGGATCTCATCGTGGTCGGCATTAAGGGAGTATGCAGGAGCCTTTCTAGGCAGATCATTCTAGAATAGTCTGCCAGTAAGCCCAAATCCTGCGTAAAGAAGTATTATATGACTCGGCCAATCACATAATATGTTTGGGGAATATGGCCGAGAATATCTCTTAACTTGCGAACCGAATCTGATATGAAGTGTGGATTGTCGTAGACAATGGCTTTTCCCACGCCAATAATTATTGACCCTATTCGTCCACAGATCCAGTCTTCATTGAAAGCATTTGGTGGCATCTGACGAACAACTCCATCCGCACTCACAGTCGCCGATGAATGATCGAGCTAAGTAGATGACTCTGGCATGCCGAAACAGTTGCGCTACGGATGGAATGGCAGCCATAAATGAGGGTGTCGAGTCACAGTGCCTTCCGCTAAGATCGAAGAACTTCGGTGTATCTAGAAAGACAGTCTTGACTTGTGACGCTCGAGGACCAGGGTCAAGATGCAGCGATATTAGAAGATAAATTGGATCTTTTGACGGATAATGACACGGACATCGTGCTTCATCTGAATCGCCATCATTCCGTCTTCCTTTCCTATCGTCTTCCCCTATATGTTCCAACCGCATCCATCGTACTCGTAGTGTCGCAAGGAGTATGCTTGAAAGCCGCACACCTACGTATATGATTCTAAGATTGGACGAAACTTATTCAATACCCTTTCATAGAGACACTCATGATTTTTGTCTACCAATCGCAGTCTTGGGGTTGGTAAGCGAATTCCAGATTCTGGAGTAGTAGCCTGATGCGAATGCGATATTGCGAGTACGCTATACGACGCTACTTGACATGCGGGAGATCTGCAAGTCAATGGGGAAAAGGTCGATCTCTTCTTGGCTCCGCCAAATCTCTGCCTTCGCGGTTTGACTGAGACGCGATGCGTAATAACCATCTGACTCCTCGTTGGTCGTCCAAAAGAGCCCGCAGACACGAGTCTAGGTAGTACCGCTGACCGGGCAACGTCGAAACAAATAACCTCCGAGACCCGAATTAGCATGCAAGGTCACTCATCCTGCCAATCTTCTCTTTAGGCTCGGTTCCTCTTGTTTATACATCCAACAGCAGGGCATTCGGTAGAGACTACCGACCAGAGCATACTTGGACGTCGTATAATTTGCTTCACAAGTCCGAGTCCCAGTATCTGTATGCATACTTTTCACTGCTGCCTTTGGTAGCAATACAATCTTGTGCTTGCGTAGAAAGGTTCGTTGCTTGGGCAATTCGGTGATAGGTTCATCCTATGCGCCGGATCAGAAAAGGTGTCATCGTACAGGGAATGCTTGAGACTAGGAGGATGAACAATGAAGTAGTAAAGACCATAAATATCCCGTCTCATTCTGGGACGTCAGTTTTCTGAGCACCCGTTACTCCTCCCTCACAAGATCCATCTACCATCCCACCTGTATTCTCACACTACACTATTGTCTCGTTGCCAGCGAATCAACATGAAGCTCAGCATCCTCTCAACTGCTCTAATTGCTTCATTGGCTTCTGCCACTCCACAATATGTACAGCTTGCCGTTGGCGACTGGTCACCCGCTGGGCCAGATGATTGTAGGTATATATGATTAGCAGCTCTCTAGTTGCCACCTACTGACATCTCATAGTTCGAGGTCCATGCCCTATGATGAACACTTTAGGAAACCATGGTTTCCTGAACCGTGATGGCAGAAACTTGACACAAAAAGTAGTTGTTAGATTGAGCGGCGGACTCAACTTTAACACAACTTTTGCGACGATCATGTTTACTCAAGCTCTACCTGCGAACCCGGAACCAAATGCGACGTTCTTTACTCTGTAGGCAACCTACAGCTTGCGTGTTCTTCGGACTCGCAGTGCACGCAGCATTCCATATCGGCACATACTGACTCGTCGTCGTCTCTCAGAGACCAGCTAAACCGACACAGCGTCCTTGAGCACGAAGCGAGTCTTAGGTTAGTTTGTACTTCGTTCATATCGAAAGCACAGGACTGCATCTATCCAAAATCAGCCGCACGTTTGGTGCGAGTAGTATAAGCTCTGCGGCGCGGCGACCTCTAGTAAAACCATACCATTGCGGATATATTAGTGCTGACTCTCGATGAATAGTCGTTCTGATGCCTATTTCGGAAACAACCATATCTTCAATCAGTCGGTCTTCGACACATCGAAGGTTTACTTCACCGAGCGTACCATCACAGTAGCCATGCTGACCAATGCCAAGGTCTTCCGCTAGTCCAAGTCGTTTAACCCAAATTATACCTTCACTGCAACTATGGAGCAATTCCGTCTCGGTGAGATGGCTGCCCCTATCGTTGCCTTCGGTGACAAGCATGCTGCGACAGCCAACAGAACGCCCGTGGAGTACTTTTTCGGTACGTCTTTCTTGACTTACAAAGCTCACACACGCTGACTTTACCTTGTAGAGAACGAGCGCCTTCCCACGGAACTGGGGTGGAACAGACCTACCGATGTCATGCAGTTGGAGGATATTGCTGCCCTGACTAAGACGATCGGAAATGCTACTAGTCTTATTACTAACTCCAAACCAATAGTACTTGACAGACGCGGCAACCTACACTGGGGCTTCTAATCTCGTATTGCAAAGCTGTGCCCTCGGGATGGCCTCGAAATAGCTCAAGACGGAACTGAAGATGAGCAGTTTTGGGGCTGGGCTTGCTGTCTAAGGTGCTTTTTGTTTGAGTCTGTACATACGCTTGTCGAGCTGAATATTTCCGATCTAAGCCGTTCGTTTCCTTGTTGAAACGCCCCATTTGGTCTCAGGGCGGCTACCAGGTGTACTCTGCTCTGCCGGTATCATTAGCCTCTAAATAATAGTCAAAATCCAATCGAACCTAGCGTGTAGTTGGATGGAAACCGATGTGCATGTATCCGAGGAGAATCTTTGCATCCCTCGAGACTTTGAACTGAACACGTGAATGTGTTTTCCACGTTAGCGCCCCAACTATTAGACAAATCGACCGGTATTGCTTTCCAACCATAGGAGATTCAAATAGTCGACGTAGGAATGCTCTTGCAAGTCACAACTGTCAGCGAAAGTCTTTATAATTCATTCCTACCACGTAGTATCTCGTATGATTCTCGGTGGCAGGTCCATGAGACGTGAAAGCAGAATATGCTTATATGTGTTAATCCTCGGAAGCAGTCTGTGCCTGACCAGCAGCACCAGCAGCTGAGCACGTCTTCAATTACCGGCCAACCAAGCCAGAGATCGCACATTATGATAATTAAATTATGGCGAAGACAAATCCTTCTGCAAAGTGTACCGGGGCAACGTGTTTATCAGGAAGTTTTGATTCCATATGCGTCTCCACCCAATCGATCCATTTATATCGGGCAAATCCACGGAACTTTGCACGTCCATTTCCAGATATGCAGATGAAAGCTACTGCGTAAGTACGTGGTCGGCTTGTGTTGTTAGCTGCTAGGTATCCCATTCGGCATGTCAACAAGGGGCTCGGACTGCAGAATTGACAATGATAGGGATGTGATTTGTCTGGACTCTGGAGAACATCGGCACAGCAATAGCTCGGCCATCAGCTCTCAGATAGCGAGCAGGAAGCATCGGCATACAAAGTCCTAATCGGCGTAGTGCAGTCTTTCGCGTTTTGGTGTTGGGCAATTCTGGAAGCAGTTGAGAGCGCGAGAGCGTAATCGAGATTGCAGGAGTGATCTGCCAATGTGCTCTGCAACTCTCAGAATGGATGATGTAAGAAGTGATCCACACCCCGCAGGCAGACCTCCCAAAGTACTTCGGTTGTATGCGTAAGTATGTACAAGTACATGCGAGGTACTAGTGCCAATCTGCTGCAGAAATTCTTTGGTGCAGCAAGGCAGTGTTCCCAAATGGGTAATTCTGATTTGTAAATGGGGCACGTGGGGATCTGATCGATTAGATATCTCCGGGCGCTCATTGGTTGAATACGATCTAGTAGTTGAGCTTGGATGGATGACATCAACCATATTAATTTAAACAGAAAAAAAACCCCGCCAGCTCTCACACTCATCCACACATCCACCCACCAGACAGGTTCCCCGCCTGTACATTTCCGACAACGTGCTTCCATGCTGGACAGTGATACATAACTGCGTGTTCTACGAGGTAGGAGAATTGGGACAGCCGGTGTATTCCAGATCGAGAGATGGACTCTTCCATCGCGGATCCCTACCACATCAAGGACCAACAATGGAGAAGACCTTGACGGTAGCCAAGGGTGATAGGTATCACCGTCGCTGCGAGCTCTTTCATTTGTCACTCTGAGGTCTTTGTCATTGGGTCCGCCGATACTGGCTCCACTTTCGTGCTCCAGAATCAGTGATGTAAGGTCCCATTCTATATCCCATATCCCATATCCCCATATCCCATGAAGGCATGCCTTCATCCATTACTCTCAACATATCTAAGCCCGACTTCGTTCTTCTTTCTCTTCCTCCCATTCCACTTTTTGCTACACAAGACATATTCTCCTACTTTCTATCAACACAATGCAGTCAGTAATTGGAGGAACGATGCAAAAGGCCGGGGAAGCCATCTCTGGAGCAATGTCGTCCAACAAGAAGCTTGCCGACATGCAACCTCATATCAGAGAACCCAACGCCAAGGATCCCCTCACGACTGATTTTGGAGCCAAGCAGCGGAGCCACGACATATGGCTTCAAACCAGCACCCCCGAGCGACAAGGTCCCCTATTGTTGGAAGACAATTTCGCCCGAGAGAAGGTATGTCTTTTCGATGCTCCTGTGGCAGTTATGTTCTATGCTGATACAATAACCTTTTAGATCACACGATTTGATCATGAGCGTATCCCAGAGCGAGTCGTCCATGCACGAGGCTCTGGTGCATTCGGAAATTTTAAGCTCTATGAGAGTGCGGCGGTGCGTGTTGGCATTCTACCTACCCATCACCTAACAACACAGCCTCTAACATTAGCTTTAGGATGTCACAAGTGCTGGTGTACTCACGGATACCTCTCGCAATACCCCAGTTTTCGTTCGTTTTTCAACGGTGCTAGGCTCTCGCGGAAGTGCCGACACTGTCAGAGACGTTCGAGGATTTGCGGTCAAGTTCTACACTGACGAGGGCAATTGGGATATTGTGGGTAACGATATCCCTGTATTCTTCATTCAGGATGCTATTAAATTCCCCGATGTTATTCATGCTGGCAGTAAGCTTCTAGTCTACTCCTTACATAGATCCCTACTGATTTGCTATAGAACCCGAGCCGGATAATGAAATACCGCAGGCCCAGACGGCGCATAATAACTTTTGGGACTTCCAGTTCCTTCACACTGAAGCGACTCATATGTTTCTATGGGCAATGAGTGATCGTGGTATCCCTAGGTCTTACCGTATGATGCAAGGTTTCGGTGTTAACACATATACTTTGACCAACGCTGAAGGAGTTCGACATTTCGTGAAATTCCACTTCACTCCTACCCTGGGGGTACATTCCCTTGTATGGGATGAAGCACTTAAGATCGCTGGTCAAGACCCAGATTTCCACCGCAAGGATTTGGCTACAGCAATTGAAAATGGAGCATTCCCTACGTGGAAGTTTGGAATCCAAGTTTGTCCAGAGGATCGCCAAGACGAATTTGACTTCGACATCCTTGATGCTACCAAAGTGTGGCCGGAAGAACTCCTGCCGGTCAGATACATTGGGGAGCTACAACTTAACAAAAATTCTGATGAGTATTTTACCCAAATCGAACAATCTGCTTTCTGTACAGCGCATGTTGTACCAGGTAATTCTCCAATAAGTACACTCAAAGGTCCAGTCATGCTAATGCGTCATATAAAGGTATTGGTTTCTCAGACGACCCACTTCTTCAAGGGCGCAACTTCTCCTACTTCGATACCCAGATATCACGTCTAGGTGTAAACTGGCAGGAGCTACCTGTGAACCGGCCTGTTTGTCCCGTGATGAACCACCACCGGGATGGAGCTATGCGTCACACCATCACCAAAGGCAAAATTAACTACTGGCCGAATCGTCATAGCCATGTTCCACCCGCGAAACCCGCGGAGGGGGGCTACTGGGAGCACCCAGAGAAGATCGTTGCTATGAAACAGCGACTACATTCTGCCAAATTCTCCGAGCACTTCAGCCAAGCTCAGCTCTTCTGGAACTCCGTGACTCAAATAGAGAAGAACCACATTATCAATGCCTTGGCTTTCGAGCTCGATCATTGCGATGAACCTATCGTGTACGAACGTATGGTTGAGCGCTTGACTGACATTTCTCTGGAGCTGGCACAAGCAGTGGCCGAGAAGGTCGGGGGTCCCATGCCATCTAAGCAAGGTCGTGAGAACCACGGCAAGACTGCAAAGGGCCTGTCACAATTCGATTTCACACCAGAGGCTCTCGGCCTAGCGCCGACCATTGTTTCTCGCATGATCGCTGTCATCATTGCAGACGGCTTCAACTACGTAGAATATGAGTCGGTGAAGGGTGCACTTACAGCAGCGGGCGCTCTAGTCTTCACAATTGGACCAAAGAGACAGCCAGTAAAGAGTTCGAATGGCAAGACTGTGAATCCGGATCATCATTTCGAGGGTATGAGGAGCACAATGTTCGACTCGATCTATGTCCCTGGAGGCGACCATGTCTCCACCTTGCTCAAGCAAGGCAGGGTGATCCATTGGGTGCGCGAAGCATTTGGACACTGCAAAGCTATTGGTGCTACAGGAGAAGCAGTCAAACTTGTCAAATATGCATGCGAAGTGGACGGCATGTCATTCAGCATGAGTGAAGAGGTTGTAGATGCATATGGTGTTGTCACCGCCCAGGGTGTAGGCGAGGAAGCGTCCGGATTGAGCGCCTCAGAGGCCTTAAATATGGTCAAAGGCGCGAAGCACTTCATTGATGCATACGCGTATAACATTTCTCAACATCGCAATTTCCAGAGAGAGTTGGACGGACTAACAAGCTTGGTTGCATATTAAATATATTGATAATTTTATCTAAATAATACTTTTGATTTTCAATCTTCAATATTTATGATAAATATTTGATAATATTTTTTTTAATCTTATCCTCTGGCGAGTTTCTAGTTTCTAGCTTCTAGTACTCTTGTTTCTAGCTCCCAGCTCTACTATGCCCACCCCCCCGGAGCAAAGGTTGAATTTTTCTGCGTCTTGCCATCCAAAATTTAACCTTTGTGGTGGGGGAGGGATGGTATAGTCCCTAGTACTCCTGCTTTAGCTCCTAGCCCTCAGTACTCCCTCTCCCAGCCTCCAGCCCCTAGCCCCTAGCCTCTAGTCCCTAGCTTCTTGTTTCCATTACTCTTACTGCTCCCAGCTCCCATTATTCCCTGTTCCCATTACTTCCAGCTCATACTACTTCCAGCTCCCATAACTCCTAGTTCGAGCACCAATATGAACAAACCTCTAGCACCGATATAAAGAATTCTTAGGAAAAGCCACATTATTATATTTATATAATCTTCTCTCGGCTCCTCAATACTAACTACTTCTTCATTCTATGACTAATTAGATTTCGAGATCCTAACCACTTCTATATAATTCAGAAGATAAGTATTATAATATCTAAGGGTTCTACTATGGTCAACCAGCTATTGAGCCTAAGGTCCCTTAGTTGCATATTCTGTGTCCATCGTAACAATATAACTACTCAAAGTAGTATAACGAGAGCTTGACGAAGCATAGAATCGACAAGGTACTAAGAAGACGAAACGCAAAAAAGGAGGTGAGAAAGAAATGAATGCGATATCTCCTTCCAATCAAAAACATACCGCAAGAAACCTTATTCAAACTAGGGCCTATATTGTGTCCTTATATCATGATTCTTCTTAGTCTCAGCCAAAGTGAGAACAAAACATCAAAACCAAGGTATAGACAGAAATACAAACTGATGTACCACGAGATATGTCAATCTAGATCCCTTTACCAGTCACATCATCATAAGTAGTCGTGAAGTTGAAATTTGTGACTCCCCTATACACTCCCGTCATAGTGGTGATCTCGCCTGTGATCTTCGACTTCAACGTCGTAGTGAAGGGTACATCCAGAACAGTCTGTGCAACCGATCCAATGGCTCTATAGGTTTTTCCGGGTGGGACCTCAAGCAGGACTGCCTTGGACCACTGCAATGTTGTTTTATTGACTTTTCCCCATTATAGTTCTGTGGACGCGGTAGCTGATACGCTGACTTTGCCCTCTGCAATACCAGGGACGCCACATTTGAAGTCTGTACTGACAGTGGTAGAGAAGTCGGCCGCGGCATCAAAGCTGGACTGGTTCTCGGTGGCGCCGCTGACGGTCACCGTCATGGTTTGCGTGGTCGGGAGGTTGTTGGTGGTAATCTGACGATTAATCACAAGCGGCGAACTGCCAAACGGGTTGCCTGGTGGCAGGGTATAGTCAATAGCGGTAATTTCCATTTCTTCGGTAATGAACTGCCAGTACTGTTCATCCCTGATAGAGCTGTTGTTGCGTTCATTATATAGATACGAGTTGGAGACGGTGCGCATGTTGGAATTAAGGCATACGATCTTGAAATGCCGCGAGCGTGTATCAGTACCTTGCTCGAAGCGGAAGATCTGGATCTGGAGGTTGTTGTCCCTGGGTTGGCTGATTCATTCTCCGTGATCGCTACTGACGATGGCTTCTCCGGTGTTGGCGCTGATGACCATATACTTTCCGGCGTTGTCGTACCTGACGAGCTTCCACCATTGAGCATTGTCAGCCGAAGCTGGGTCAAAGGTGCTATGCCAAAACCTTCTATCCCCTGAGGGATAGAGGGTGTGTGAAATTCCAAGTTAATATATATATATATATATA